>CM053981.1:3195177-3221504 GCA_028641955.1 Protonibea diacanthus
TTTAAGTTGTGATGAATGAATAATAACAATTTCCTAGTATGTAACTGGTTTCCTTTTCTTCTTTTTCTGGGTGGGAGTAGCTCAGACCAGTTCAAGTCCACTACGGTACAAAGTATGGTTGTGGACTGATAGCTGGAGAGGTGATAGTTCACCTCCTGGGCACTGCCAAGTAACTGGAAACCCCCACAGCTGCTTGTAGGACACTGCTCTGGGTGGCTGCCCATCACTCCACCATCGCTGTTCGCATTTGCATGTGAACCATGTGTACATAAAAAACGTGTGTGTATTTTGGGTGAAAATGCACATAAAACTGGGTGAAAAAATAATTTCCCCTCAAGGAATTAATATACGTATCTCTTCTTCTTTATTATAAAATCATGATGAGGTCATGTCTTTACAAGGTATGATCATTTTGAGGTAGCATTTAGAGATTTTTGGAAAAATTGAATAGAATTTGAAATGTCTTGTTTCATTTGGAATTCAAAGACACTGTTTCTGATTTGTGCTTGCTGGCAAACATGCTACATGCCATACACACTGTCCTGTCTCTGGGTAAAACAACAAAAATAAAATAAAACCTGAGAAAATAAAAATAAATGTTTATCAAGTAAATACATGAACATCTTGCTTAGGATTTCATTGTTGTAGATACAATGTTGGATATTTTAATAATTATACTAACGACACAGGCTCAAATAAACACTTCTTATTAACACTTTCAATTAAAGTGACCAATTAAATTAATTCATTAAATTATTTTGAAATTTTATTATTATGATTATTATGATTTTGAACAAAAATGAACTGAATTAATAATAAAATGAAATAGAATACTGATGTATTTTTAGATTGGTGTATATTTTATAAAACATACATGATGTTAAAGTTTTATTGAAATTGAATGATCAAAAAAATATTTTAAATGAAGAATTATAATATAGCATATAAGAGCAATTGTAAAATCATTGTAGATACATTGTTGAGTAGAGAAATTACAATGAAAGGGATACTTTTATTAGATTCCCTATTAATAATTAATAATAATAAATTATCACTACTTTATTACAATTAAACTGAATTATTTAATTTAGAAAAAGCACCGCGATGCTTCTCATTTTATACTTGTGTACAGTCTGTCAAACATGGTGTTCAAAAGCCCAAAAATAAACTTTCTTGGTGACTGCAGTACTGATGAAGCAGAACTCAAGTCGGGTTATAATTACAGCATGTGTCTTATCTGGATATCCACTATCGCTGTTCTCTATTTCCACATTGGCATGCATTCCATATTTAGATTGGCTGTGTTAGCAAATCTAGTTCAATATATGAGTCCTTCAGTAAACAGCAGTGTGTATAGAGACCTGTGACATCTAGCTGGTGGTAACCATGTCCTCTTTACTTTTGACCAATCATATTAAAGTTATGATTTAGCTTAACACTTATGTTTATATTTATCTAAAATGTTGACAGAAATATTTTACTCCAATTTATGTTTCTAAATCTAATCTAATTAAATCTACTTTGAACAGGTGGTGAATACGCTTGACAGAAAGGGGGTCAGGTATGAAAACCTTAAAATGTTTTTATTTTTCTTTATCAGTGTTGAATACATGTAGTATGCAAACTATTGGCTTGTCAGGAATGGTTTGCCATTCATTTTGACAAAAACTACATTACATTATTTATTACTTCGTACCAGCTAAAGCTGACAAAAGACTGAATAACTTTCTACCCTGCAACAAAACAACAACAGGGTTTCAATGTCTGCAAATTCTCAGTGTTCTGCAAAATTTCAAGTTCAGATTTCTGTGTGTCTACATGGAATCTTCAAGTAGCCTAAATAGCAGATCCTTTGTGATTTTACATAACAGACAAACAAGCCGCACCATGAGTACCGACTCGAGATGGCCATTTATGGCAAAGCCGCCATTTACTCCGTAAACCAGAGAGGGAAGAATTGAGGCCCAGAGCAAACCTTTTGATGCCAAGGCTGCCTCACAGGTGGCCGATGTTAAGGAGCTGTACTTGAAGGCAACAATCATCAAGAAAGATGGTGGCAAAGTCACTGTCAAAGTCCTGACACTCAGGAGGTTGGTATCATTAAATCAAACTCAAATGGAAATTTAATATGATCAATTCTCACTGAGACAAAATGTCCTGTTCCAGGAGAGGACAGTAAAAGAAGATGACGCTCTCCAATGAACTCCCTCCTGTTCGGGAAGGTACTGAGGACATGGCCATGATGAACATCTCAATGTGAAGCTCTCTGTGTTGTATAACCTTAAAGTTATTATGCAGCATGGATGATCTACGAAGATCAGTTGAGTAATCTGATAAATTAAAAAGACAAATATTAAAACTGCTAAATGTAGTGGAAAACACAGAGTTAACTGTGAAATCTCTATGATCCCTTTCTCTAGACCTTAATACTCTTGGATTGTTTTCTGTGCCAATGTGAACCCCTACAAGTGGCTCCCAGTGCACGATGCTGAAGTTGGGTGCCTTTACAGAGGCAAGAAGCGTAAGGGAGGCTCCACCCCACATCTTCTGTCTCTTACAACGCGCCAGTTCATGCTTATTGGTAAGTTAGTTAAATTTACTTTAATATGACTGCAGAATTACGTGAATGAGGTTTCTATTTCAGTCAAAAATCTTTGTTTTCTATTCTAATAAGATAGGGAGAACTCAGTCTGTCTTGGATCATTGCAGAAGTTTCACATTTTTATTTTGTTGAACATAATCAGATATGTTGATCAAATTCTGAAAAGTCTCTGTTCCTACCTAGTGGAGTAGAATCTGTGCTGGAAAAGACTGTGAACACCTCAAGCGGTTATCCAGTACTTTCTGGGTAACAATCTCAGTTGGTGGAGACAAAAGAGGACACCTCAAAGGTGGGAACATACAATTGATAACAATCAAGACTTGAATATGGAATGATGTTCCAGTCATTTTCTGATGTCAGTTTTAAACCTGGATTATAGGGAATTCTTGGAGTGATTCAGATTATTGCAGCCAATCCCCTCTGCTGAGGCCTTCCATGGTAACGCCTAAACTGTGAGGAATGACAACTCTTCTCCCGCTTTGTACACAGAGGATTTCTACATGTGAAAGAGATCTTTGTTATACATTGCCTATGAGGAGGGATCTAAAATTTCATTTGTTCAAAACAGGGTAAATTCATCAGAATCCATTTCGCGCAACTGGCAACCGGCAGTGCTGATATTGAGACATGTGAGTAAATAATTCTCAGACTATATATACGTTTGAATTTAGAATTGACCAGGATGTGACCTAGAACACTTTTCTAGGATTCAAGCGGAGAAGTCCAGAGGACATTCCAGCTTCCTGGATGAAAGAGGCTACCACATCTTTCACGATGATGACCAACCACAAACCTGCTGGAGCTCATTGGTAAACAGACTGGAGTTATTGTACAATGAAACGTACATGTTTAATAGATAACAATCTAATGAACTTGTCAGCCCATTTTTTGATCTCCAAATGTCACTTATCACAACCACCTACGACTTCCCATGTGTAGCATGGGTCAGATCACTGTGGTTAGCATTGATGACAAAGTTGAGCTGGAAGCCACTGATGTGAGTAATCTTTACTTCAATGCATTAAATTCATTCATTCATCAAAATTGCTCTATTAAATGCATTTTAAGTGTTTATATTTGTGTGGGTACCTTTTGGAAAACAGAATGCTATTGATATCCTGGGCTTCACAGTGGTGTGAGGAGAAGATGAGCATCTACAAGATGACTGGTGCTGTGCTCCACCATGGTAACATGAAGTTCAAGCAGAAGCAGCGTGAGGAGCAGGCTGAGCCTGATGGCACAGAGGGTAAGTATTAAACGTCAGAGAAGCTGAGAACCTTGGTTCTTTTATTATATCATGATGGAGGTTAATGGTCATACTGTATTAACTGTAAATCAATTCAACTATTTTCAGATGCTGACAAGGTTGCTTACTTGTTGGTCTGAACTGGCTGACACAGAAGGCTCTTGTGCTATCCTAGAGTGAAGGTCAAATGAGTATGTCACTGCTGGACAGACTGTGCCTCTGGTGGGTAACCGAAATAACATGGTCTCAAATTTTTCTTTTTATTTACATGTACTAGTTTGCATATTTATAATACAATCCCGCTTAGATTGTTAATATCAGACACAGTGTGAATATCAGCCCTAATTTCGGCTAAAAGACTAATATGAAAATGCATTTTAATACATTTTAAACTTGTATTTTTGCTTAATTTAAAAACACATTATAAGATGTTCATAGAACAGCAAGGTAGCATTTCTTACAAATTGGTTGACTGACTTTTGCTTTATCCAGGTGAATAACTCAGTGATCAAGCCTGGCCAAGTCCATCCATGAAAGGATGTTCTCGTGGATGGTCATCCTGTGATCAACGAGAGCGTTGGACACTCAAAACAACCAAGGCAGTTCTTCATTATGTCCTGATTAATGCTGGTTTTGAAACTTTGATGTAAGTTTAATTTCCAACAATTTAGCCACTGATGTTTTTTTTATTACAATGTCATTATTCTTATTTCCTGTACAAAAACATTTTGCTGGAATATTTAGTTCTACCAGTTCAACACACTGGAACGCTGTGCATCAATTTCACCAATGAGAAACTGCATGAAATTTCAAACCACACCATGTTTGTCCTGGAGCAAGAGGAGTACAAGAAGGAGGGTATTGTCTGGGAGTTCATTGATTTTGGCATGGACTTGGCTGCCTGCATTGAGCTGATTGAAAAGGTGATCATTTATTGTTGTCATGTTTTCCTAGATGTTTTTGACTTTAAACAGCTGTAAAATCATTTATTCATCACTTTAATAGCATATTTCCAACTTTTCCAAGCCTAAGTATCTTCTCCATCCTTGAAGAGGAGTGCATGTTCTCAAAGCCACAGACACATCCTCTCAAGAAATGCTGTAAGGACCAGCATCTTGGCAAAAACAAAAGCATTTGAGTAGCCGGCCCGCCAAAAGCGCAAGGCTGAGGCCCACTTCTCCCTGGTGCACTACGCTGGTACTGTGGACTACAATATCATCGGCTGGCTGGACAAGAACAAGGATCCACTGAATGAGTCTGTTGTGCAGCTGTACCAGAAATCCCTCAGTTAAACTGCTGGCTCTCTTCTGTATCCTCCTGTTAAGTTGAGGGTAAGGTATTACATTCCAATAAACTTAAGCATGCATATTGCAGAACTGTATAATTTTAAAAATAACTGTGGAATGAATTTATGTAAATACAGTGTTTCACTTGACAAAATGTCTTTACTTTTGCACAGAGACCGGAGGTGGCAAGAGGGGAGGCAAGAAGAAGGGTGGTTCTATGCAGACTGTGTCTTCACAGTTCAGGGTAAGGTTTAACATTGCAAACTGTTGTATGAACAGTTTTTAACTCACAATTGTGATGTTTTGATGACAAAAGTCAACATGTTGGCTCTTACAGGAGAATCCTGGGTGTTTGATGACAAACTTGAGGAGCACACATCCTCACTTTGTGCGCTGTCTGATTCCCAATGAGTCAAAGACCCAGGTACATGAAAAAACATAATCTCATTAGAGTGTTTTAGGGGTAGACAACAGGTTTGTTGGTATGGCATTTAATTTTGTACTGCCACAAACAAATAGAAAAAAAGGTAAATGGGAATATCTTCTTTACAGGTCTGATGGAGAACTTCCTGTCATCCACCAGCTCAGGTGTAACGTGGTGTGCTGAGGGTATCAGAATCTGCAGAAAAGGTTTCAGCAGAATCCCCTATGCTGACTTCAAGCAAAGGTATCATTGAATTTCAAACATATCTTTGGATGACAGACTATTAAAAGAAATGCAAACATTGACCATTAACTCTCTCATCAAAGATACAAGGTGCTGAATGCCAGTCATCCCCGGAGTGACAGTTCATGGACAACAAGAAGGCTTCAGAGAAGCTGCTTGGGTCAATTGATGTTGATCATGACCAGTGACAGAGATTTGGACACACCAAGGTAAGGAACATGATTTACTTAACAGCTATGATATGTTTTTTTTCAGACCAGTGTGATTTTCTGTTAATTTTATAATACATCTATGCCTTCCTCATAATGTAATTTGGTACCCAGACAATGGGAATGGTGAACAAATGATTCAGTGTTAGGAATGAAGTTGAGGGGTCAGTGCACGACCATTTACAAAAGAACCATTGAGAAATGAGGTTGGTGAAATATTTTTATTGTTTGTTTTAGTTGGTAGAAAGAATTCCTCCTCATCATGCTACACATTTACTTTTATTTTTTATTTGTCCAGGTGTTTTTTCAAGGCTGGTCTGCTGGGTACCCTTGAGGAGATGAGAGATGAAAAGCTGGCAGCCTCTGGTCACAATGACTCAGGCTCTCATTGTGGTTATGTAATGAGAAAGGAGTTTGTGAAGATGATGGAGAGGAGGCATGTTGAAAATAGCAAATTCTGAGAGATAGTGTGGGATAAAACACGAAGACTTCATTGTCTATAATGATCAAATTTTTCTCCACAGGGAAGCCATCTATACCATCCAGTACAACGCTCCCGCTATTCACAAAATGAAACACTGGCCATGGATGAAGGTGTAATTACAAGATCAAGCCTCTGCTGAAGAGTGCTGGAAACTGAGAAGGAGCTGGCCAATGAAGGAGCAGAACTATGAGAAGATGAAAATGAGACTCTGCATACTGCTCCTGGCCAAGAAGAAGGAACTGGAGGAGAAGATGGTGTCCATTGTGCAGGAGAAAAATGATCTGCAGCTGCAGGCACCTGTAAGAACATTCTTTTCTGGAGTGTTTTTGTTGTTTTTATTTGTTTGTTTGTTTTTGCTAAGGTCTATTTCTTCATATAATGAACTAGGAAGCTGAAAAAATCATCAGATGCTGAGGAAAGATGTGAGGGACTTATCAAGAGTAAGATTCAGCTGAGGCCAAACTCAAAGACAACCGAGAGACTGGAGGATGAAGAGGGGAAATCAATGCTGAGCTCACTGCCAAGAAGAGAAAGCTGGAGGATGAATGCTCTGAGCTGAAGCATGATATTGATGATTCGGAGCTTACTCTTGGCCAAAGTGGAGAAGGAGAAACATGCTACTGAGAACAAGGTTTGGAAATGCCAATACATTTTAGTAATTCAAAGAACAATTAAGGATTACAATGTGATAACAACGTGTCTTTTCTTAGAACCTAGGTGAAGAACCTTGACTGAAGAGATGGCTTTCAGGATGAGAGCATTAAGTAAGCTGACCAAAGAAAAAGAAAGCTCCTTCAGGAGGCCTGCAATTAGCAGACGCTTGATGACCTGGGTAGGCTGAGGAAGACAAGTCAACACTCTGACTACAAGACTAAGCTTTGAGCAGCAAGTTGATGATGTAAGTTTATAGAGTCACTTGAATACAAGTCAAAGATAAGACTCTCTGAACATGCAATTTAAAGACCTCGCTTTTAACGCTTAGCTCGAGGGTTCTCTGGAGCAAGAGAAGAAGCTGGCGCATGGACCTCGAGAGAGCCAAGAGGAAGCTGGAGGGTGATCTTGAAACTGGGCCTCCAGGAATCCATCATGGATCTTGGTGAATGACAAGCAGCAGTCTGACGAGAAACTGAAAAAAGTAAAATTGCCTTGAATTTAGAAAGCAACCATTCTTTAAAAATCATGGTCAACTGCATGACGCTCTTTTACTTTAAGTGTACTTCTTTTTGATTTTTCTCAAGGTGAAGCGACTTCTCCCGAAATCAGTCAGCTCCTGAGCAAGATTGAGGATGAGCAGTCCGGGTGCTCAGCTTCAGAAGAAGATCAAGGAGCTCAGGTGACATATCATGTCACATAATACACACACATTGTAAATATAGATACTGCCATTTTTGTGTATTATGATACAGTTGAATTTCATTGATAGAAAACACTCCTGCATTCAACAGGCCTGTATTGAGGAACTGAGGAGGAGATTGAAGCAGAACGCTGCTCGCGTGCTAAGGTTGAGAAGCAAGAGAGCGACCTCCAGGAACTTGAGGAGATCAGTGAGAGAGGCTGGAGGAGGCTGCAGGAGCCACTGCTGCTCAGATTGAGATGAACAAGAAGCGTGTGAGGTTGAGCTCCAGAAGCTCCGCCGTGACCTTGAGGAGTCCACCTGCAGCATGAAGCCACTGCTGCTGCTTCCTTCTCAGAAGATATCAGATTGACAGGCTGCAGCTGAGCTGGGAGAGCAGATCGACACCTTCCAGCGTGTCAAGCAGAAGCTTGAGAAGGAAAAAAGTGAATACAAGATGGAGATTGATGACCTTCAGCAACATGGAGGCGTGTTGCTAAAGCAAAGGTACACAACACATCGTTTCAGCTCTCACACCCAAATTATTAACATACACAGGGCAATTAGGGGATTTATAAATGTAATCTGATGACTGATCTGACCTACCTTTTCTCATTAGGAAATCTTGAAGATGTGTCAGACTTTGAGGACCAGCTAAGGAACTGAAGACCAAAAATGATGAAATGTCCACAATCACTGATATGAGTGCGCACAAAAAAAGCACCGTCTGCTGACAGAAAATGGTATCTATAAATGATTTTGTGAACAATCTGTTGTGTTTTTGAGAACTGTGGTGCAAACTAACTTATCTTGACATCTTCACATCTACACAAGGTGAGTTCACCCGCTGGTTGAAGAGAAAGAAGCTCTGTCTCCAGCTGACCACACAGAGGCAAACAGGCCTTTCACACAGCAGTGATTGAGGAGTTGAAGAGACAGATTGGAAGAAGAGGTTAAGGTAAGTGGAAACTCTCTAAGTATGTGCGATAGACTTGTTTAATTAGGGACGATGTGCACACTGAATAGTATTTACACCAGGCCAAGAATGCTCTTGCCCATGGAGTAATCAGCCCGCCACGACTGTGATCTGTTGAGGGAACAGTTTGAGGAGGAGCAGAGGCTAAGGCTGAACTACGTGATCGCCCAAGGCCAACAGTGGTGTGGCCCAGTGGAGATCTAAGTATGAAACTGATGCTATCCAGCGTACTGAGGAGCTTGAGGAAGCCAAGTGAGTGCATTTAAATAATTAAATGAACCAGTCTATGATAATGTAAACATGCTCAACTGTCTTACACCTTTTTTTTTCTTTTTATCAATATTTCCTGCTTTGAATAAATATATCCAAACATGACAATTTAACATCTGTTTATTATTTAGAAGCAAAGTATTTGGATTAGCACTGCTCAAATGTTTATTAAGTCAGGATTTCATATAAGCAAAACATCTTGAAAAAATCTCAGATCTTATGACATTATGTTTTTCGTAGGAAAGCTGCCCAGCTTCAGGATGCTGAGGAGCAGATTGAGGCAGTGAATTCTGCAAGTGTGCTTCTCTTGAGAAAACCAAACAGAGACTCCAGAGTGAGGTGGAGACCTCATGATTGATGTGGAGAGAGCTACCGCTCTGGCTGCCAATCTGGACAAAAAGCAGAGGAATTTTGACAAGGTTGCAATGTTACTTATGTGAACATGAGATGTAAAAATTGAAAAAAATGAATAATAACTAAGTTATCTGTATTGTTGTGGAATTTAGGTCTTGGCAGAGTGGAAACAGAAGTACGAGGAGGGTCAGGCAGAGCTTGAGGGAGTTTCAGAAGGAGGCTCTCGTTTTGGCAATTGGAGTTGCTCAAGATGAAGAACTTCTTATGAGGAAGCTCTGATCAGTTGGAGACCATGAAGCGGTGGAAAAACAAGAACCTCCAGCGTGAGTTATGACCACACTCATGTAACACTTATTGTATTGTATGTATTATATTGTATGTATAGAATGAAGTTTATATTTTATATTTTAAGGCTGAACACTAATATACACACACATTTCTCTGCAGAGAGATCTCAGATCTGGACTGAACAGATTGGTGAGACTGGCAAGAGTATCCATGAACTGGAGAAGGCCAGAAGCAGGTGGAGACAGAGAAGTCTGAGATCCAGACACAGCTCTGAAGAGGCTGGAGTGTACACCTTCTGAAACCCATGGACAAATAAAAGGGGACAGAATGGAAGGCAGATATTAATATTTTATGTGCTTTAATAACAATATTAGGGGAACTCTGGAACATGAAGTTATTCCAAGATCTCATGCAGCATCCAGCTGGAGCTCAACCAGATTAAGGGTGAGGGACAGGAAGCTGGCAGAGAAAGATGAAGAGATGGAGCAGGACTGAAGAGGAACAGCCAGAGTGGTGATTGACTTGATGCAGAGCACTCTGGATTCTGAGGTCGAGCAGGAACGATGCCCCCTGAGAATCAAGAAGAAGATGGAGGGAGACCTGAATGAGATGGAGATCTCAGCTGAGCCATGCCAATCGCCAGGCTGCTGAGTCCCAGAAGCAGCTGAGAAATGTGCAGGCACAGCTCAAGGTATTGTAATGATTAAAAATAATGGACTATGGTCAGTGCACATACTGTATATTTAGCATTTGACATTTTGGAATATTTTTTGTTGATATTTTACACCAGGATGCACAACTGCACCTTTGATGATGCTGTCAGGAGCCCAGGGATGACTTCAAGGAACAAGCTGCTATGCAGAGCGCAGGAACGTCTCATGATGGCTGAAATTGAGGAACTTAGAGCTGCTCTTGAACAGACAGAGAGAAGCTGCAAAGTTGCTGAACAGGAGCTATGGATGCCAGTGCAGAGCTTGTTGGACTTCTTGCACTCAGGTGAAATAAATAACAAATACCACGAATATTATCTTCAATAAATAAAAATCTTTTTGAAGTTTTAAATAACAAGAAAATCAGACATGTGAATAGACTTGAATGACTAAATCCTTTTACTCTTTCAGAACACAAGCCTCATGAACACCAAGAAGAAGCTTGAGGCTGACCTTGTTCAGATTCAGGGTGAAGTTGATGACACTGTTCAGGAAGCAAGGAATGCTGAGGAGAAGGCCAAGAAAGCCATCACTGATGTAGGATTAAACATCCTTTGTTTTTACTTTAAACCAGAAACTGTGTGTTTTTGCAATATTTCTAATTATCATTTCATGTTGTCCCTTAGGCTGCCATGATGGCTGGAGACGAAGAAGGAGCAGGGATACTAGTTCTCACCTGGAGAGGATGAAGAAGAACCTGGAGGTTGCTGTTAAGGACCTGCAGCACCGCTCGGATGAGGCCGGTGAATCTGGCCATGAAGGGTGGCAGAAGCAGCCCAGAAATCCTGAGTCGAGAGGTAAGACCTTGAAGAGACAACTGGAAATGGAAAAATACACGATCCAATATTCCATATTTTATGTTTTTCTGAAGGTGAGCTGGAGGCAGAGGTTGAGGCTGAGCAGAGACGTGGAGCAGATGCTGTTAAGTGGTGTCCGCAAATATGAGGAGATAAAGGAGCTCACCTATCAGGTACAACTACAATACATTGCATTAAATATGCATAAATCAATACATTATGTTTACAGTTACAGATTTTAAAAAGAGACAAGTCTATATTTTCTATCACAGACTGAGGAAGACAAGAAAACGTCACCAGGCTGCAGGACTTGGTTGACAAATTGCAGCTCAAGGTGAAGGCCTTCAAGCAAGAGGCAGTGGCTGAGGAAGCGGTAAGGACAAAAAGATCTGTTTTATATAAAATGGAACTTGATGTCATTGTTAATCTATGCCCTGTAGAACTTCCTGTGAGCTTAAGCATCAAAGCATCTTCCATATTTTGTGTGTTGCTTTTCAGAGGAGCAGTCATGTTCACCTCCATGGTAGGAAGATCCAGCATGAGCTGAGGAGTGTTGAGGAGGTTGACATTGCAGAGTCCCAGGTCAACAAAATGAGAGCAAAGAGCCGCGACTCTGGCAAGGTAAACATAAAATTAAAAAAAATAAAATTGATGACATACAATAACTTTACATGTATTCAGAGTATGATGATGCCTGAGGCTATCTACTGCAATGTATTATTATTTGTTTCAGGAAAAGACGAGCTGAGTAAAGCACTCTGGGAAATGGGCTGTTTCTTAATCATATAATATATGTGAAATAAACCACAATAAAAGTGTTTTATCACAAACTCCTCTGTCTGTATTATTTCATTGTGTCCCCAAGAGAAAACCAATAAGAATAATTTCTTAACAGCATAAAGAATACTGCATACTATTTGGTCCTGTCATGAAAGTTGATGAAACCTGCTTGAATCAAAAGAAAAGGTAACTGTAATCATCCAAAACTAGATGGACATGAGGTTGGTGGATTTTCAAGCCACATACTATTTGGAGATTAGAAACCTTTTGTAGGCACTCCCACATGGTTTGTGCAAAAAAATAAGACAAGTTCAATAAACACTGCCTCAGAATCCCATTGAGTGCTGCACGACCAAAATAATATTCATCTACAGAAGAAGAGTAGAAAAAAGTGTCAGAGAGAGAAATTCTCTCTGTTTGACAGGAATGATGAACAGAAAGTACATGCCAGCCTTTCAGAGAACGATAATATGAGACAATATGAGATCTCTTCTCTCAGATAATGAAGGGGAGAGGCCTAAAAGGAGAACTCACTTACACAGATAAAGAGTTTTCCTGCTTTTAATTATTTATTTATTTACTTATTTTTAACATTGATGACAATACCTTTATTATGCTGATTTTTATATGAGACCTAATGCTGAAACTGAAAGACTGAACCACACAGAGTAGCAAAATAAACATAAGCCGACACAGCACATTGGTTTTTCAATGGTAATTAAATATTTCTACAATGTAATGAAGAAAAAAGAAATGGAATTACTCATTTTACAAAAAAGAACTACCTTTTGTTATTATTCATGTTTCATTCTAATTAATTCAATTGTGTACCAGTGATTTGTGTTTTGTTCAATCTGATACATATTCTTTGTTCTGCTTTTAAGTTGTGATAGAATGAATAATAACAATTTACTTTGCTTACAAGTAAACATGCTGGCATGCCATACACACTCGTCCTGTCTCCTGGGTAAACAACAAAATGCAATAAAACCCGAGAAAATAAAAAGAAGTTTACAAGTAAATAAATACATCTTGCTTGATTTCAGTGTTGTAGATAATAATGTTGGATATTTTAATAATTATACTAACGGTACAGGGCTCAAATAAACACTTTTATTAACACTTCTCTTCAATTAAAGTACGAATTAAATTAATTAATTAAACTATTTTGAAATTCTTATTATTATGATTACTTATGATTTAACAAAAATGAACTGAATTAATAGTAAATAAACAGAATACGATCTATATTTTAGATTGGTGTATATATTCTATAAAATATATACAGATGTTAAAAAGCCCAAAAATAAACTTAAATAAACTGAAAAATTTATCAAAATGTAAATCGTACTTCTTCAGTTTTTATTGAAATTGAATGATCAAAAATATTTAAATGAAGAATTATAATATAGCATATATTATAAATAACAATTGCAAAACTGTAGATAACATTACTGGAGTAGAGAAATTAAGCAATCAAAGGGATGTTTTTTACTCATAATTATTAATAATTAATACCATTAATAATAAATTGATACATAATTATTAATTATTAATCCATATAACTAAATCCAATTAAATCGAATTATTTAATTTAGAAAGCACTGGATGTCATTTTATACTTGTGTAACAGTTCTATCAAACATGGTGTTCAAAAAGCCCAAAATAAACTTTAATTGCAGTACTGATGAAGCAGAACTCAAGTTGTGGTTATAATTACATCAACGTGTTTTATCTGATATCCACTATCGCTGTCTCTATTTCCACATTTGGCATGCATTCCAGTATATTTAGATTGGCTGTGTTAGCAAATCTAGTTCAATATAAGGAGTCCTTCAGTAAACAGCAGTGTGTGATAGGGGAGACCTGTGGAGATCCAGCTGGTAGTAAAACTATGTCCTCTTTTTACTTTAGACCAATCATGATAGTTATGATTTAGCTTAACAATTCTATGTTTATGTTAATCTAAATGTTGACAGAAATATTTTATCTAATTTGTGTTTCTAAATCTAATCTAATTAAATCTACTTTGAACAGGTGTGGTGAATACGCTGACAGAAAGTGCTGGGTCAGGTAAGAAACCTTAAAAACGTTTTTTATTTTTCTTTATCAGTGTTGAATACATACAGTATGCAAACTATTGGTCAATAGGAATGGCTTCAGTTATTCATTTTGACAAAACTACATTACATTATTTATTCCTCAGTACCAGCTAAAAGCTGACAAGACTGAATAACCCCTGCAACAAAACAACAACAGGGGCTTCAATGTCTGCAAAATTTCAGTGTTCTGCAAATTTCAAGTTCAGGTTTCGTGTGTCTACATGGAATTCAGCCTAGTCAGGACCCTTGTGATTTATTAACAGACAAACAAGCCGGCAATTATGAGTACTGACTCGAGATGGCCATTTATGGCAAAGCTGCCATTTACCTCCGTAACCAGAGAGGGAAAGAATTGAGGCCCAGAGCAAACCTTTGATGCCAAGGCTGCCTGCAGGCAACATGTTAAGGAGCTGTACTTGAAGGCAACAATCATCAAGAAAGATGGTGGCAAAGTCACTGCCGAAGTCCTGACACTCAGGAGGCTGGTACTGGGCTGAATCAAACTCAAAATGGAAATTAATATGACCAATTCACTGGAGAGACAAATGTCCTGTTCCAGGAGAGGACAGTAAAAGAAGATGACGCTTCTCCAATGAACCCTCCTAAGTTCGATAAAAATTGAGGATATGGCCATGATGACCCATCTCAATGAAGCTTCTGTGTTGTATAACCTTAAAGAGCCGCAGTATGCAGCATGGATGATCTACGTAAGACTGCTGAGTAATCTGATGAATTTCAAAAAGACACATAAAAATTGGCTAAATGGGTGGAAAAACACAGAGTTAATCTGTTGAATTCCTATGATCCTTTTCTAGACCTACTCTGATTAGTTTGTGCCACTGTGAACCCTCTACAAGTGGCTCCTCCCAGTGTACGACATGCTGAAGTTGTAAGTGCCTACAGAGGCAAGAAAACGCATGAGGTTCCAACCCACATCTTCTCTCTTGCCCTGGGGGATGCAACGCTTTTCAGTTCATGCTATTGGTAAGTTACTTAAGCAAAATTAACATGACTGCAGAATTGAAGTGAATGAGGTTTCTATTTCGTCAAAAAATCCTATTTAACAGATAGGAGAACCAGTCTGGGTCTTGATCACGTAGGTTTCACATTTTTTTATTTTGTTGAACATAATCAGATATGTTGATCAAATTCTGAAAAGTCTCGGTTCCTACCTAGTGGAGAATCTGGTGCTGGAAAAACTGTGAACACCAAGCGTGTCATCCAGCACTTTGCAACAATCTCAGTTATGGAGATAAAAAGAGGGACACCTCAAAAGGTGGGAGCATACAATTGATAACAATCAAGACTTTTGAATATGGAATGATGCCTCAGTCATTTTCTGATGTTAGTTTTAAACCTGGATTATAGGGTCTCTGAGAGGATCAGATTATTGCAGCCAACTCTCTGCTGGAGGCCTATGGTGTAACGCCTAAAACTGTGAGGAATGACAACTCTCCCGTTTTGTAAGTACAGAGGATTTCTATGAAAGAGATCTTGTTATACATTGCCCATGAGGAGGACATTAAAATTGCATTTGTTCAAAACAGGGTAAATTCATCAGAATCCGCTTCTCGGCGCAACTGGCAAACTGGCTAGTGCTGACATATTGAGACATGTGAGTAACAATTCTCAGACTATATACACGCTTTTGAATTTAGAATTGACTGGTGGCTGTGACCTTATGAACACTTTTTGTAGATCTGCTGGAGAAGTCCAGAGTGACACTCTGGAAGCTTCCCTGATGAAAGCATACCACATCTTCTACCAGATGATGACTTTCAACCACAAACCTGAGCTCATTGGTAAACAGACTGAGTTGTTGTACAATGTGAAACTTACATGTTTAATAGATAACAATCTAATGAACTTGTCGCCCATTTTTTGATCTCCAGAAATGTCACTCATCACAACTACTACGACTTCCCATGTGTAGCATGGTCAGATCACTGTGGCTAGCATTGATGACAAAGTTGAGCTGGAAGCCACTGGATGAGTAATCTTTACTTCAATGCACATTAAATTCATTCATTCCTCAAAATTGCTCTATTAAATGTACATTTGTATGTTTATATTTGTGTGGGGTAACTTTTTTTTTTTAAAAAAACAGAATGCCATTGATATCCTGGGTCTCAGAGGAGAAGATGAGCACTACAAGATGACTGTGCTGTGCTCCACCTCATGGTAATATGAAGTTCAAGCAGAAGCAGCGTGAGGAGCAGGCTGAGCCTGGGATGGCACTGAGGGTAAGTATTAAATCACAGGAGAAACAGAGAGAACTTGTTCTTTATTATATCAAGATGGAGGTTAATGGCTCACATACCGTATTAACTGTAACCAATTAACTATTTCAGATGCTGACAAGGTTGCTTACTTGCTGGTCTGAACTCCTCGCTGACATGCTGGAAGGCTCTGTGTTATCCCAGAGTGAAGGTCGGAAATGAGTATGTCACTAAGGGACAGACTGTACCTCAGTAACTGAAATAACATGGTTCCCAAATTTTTCTTTTTATTTACATGTACTACTTGCATATTTATAATTCAATGATCCCGCTTAGATTGTAACATCAGACACAAAGTGAACACATAGTCTTTAATTTAGACAAAGCCTACAATAAAAATGCATTTTACATTTTAAACTTGTATTTTTTGTTTCTTATATTTAAACTGTCTCATTATAAGATGTTCAGAACAGTAGTGGGGTAGCATTTTACAAAATGCTTGACTGAATTTTTGTTTTAACTCAGGTGAATAACCTGGGGGTGATCGTTCTGGCCAAGTCCATCTATGAAAGCGGGATGTTCTTGTGGATGGTCATCCGTGATCAACGAGATGTTGGACACTAAACAACCAAGGCAGTTCTTCATTGGTGTTCTGGACATTGCTGGCTTTGAAATCTTTGATGTAAGCTTCATTTCCAACAATTTAGCTGCTAATTTCTTTTTATTACAATGTGTCAATTTTTCTTATGCGTAAAGACATTTTGCTGAATATTTGTGTCTCTACCAGTTCAACACACTGAACAGCTGTGCATCAACTTCACCAATGAGAAACTTGCAACAAAGTTCTTCAACCACACCATGTTTGTCCTGGAGCAAGAGGAGTACAAAGGCTAGGCGAGTGGTATTGTTCTGGGGAGTTCATTGATTTTGGCATGGACTTGGCTACCTGCATTGAGCTGATTGAAAAGGTGATCATTTATTGTTGTGATTTTAAGAAACGTTTTAATTTAACTTTAAAACAGTTGTATATCATTTATGCATCACTTAATAAAATACTTCCAACTTTTTTCTGCCTATGTAAGTACCTTCATCCTTGAAGAGGAGTGCATGTTCCCAAAGCCACAGACACATCTCTTAAGAAACAAGCTACAGGCGTGACCAGCATCTTGAAAAAAACAAAAGCATTTGGAGAAGCTGTGCCCGCCAAGGGCAAGGCTGAGGCCCACTTTCCCTGGTGCACTACGCTGGTACTGTGGACTACTGGCATATCATCGGCTGGCTGGACAAGAACAAGGATCCAATTGAATGAGTCTGTTGTGCAGCTACCAGAAATCCTCAGTTAAACTGCTACTTCTTCTGTATCTGTTGTTGAGGGTAAGATATTGGTATTCCAATAAACTTACATGCATAATGGTAACTGTATAATTTAAAAATAACTGTGGAATGAATTCTATAAATACAGTGTCTCACTCTGACAAATGTCTCTACTTTGCACAGAGACCGGTGGTGGCAAGAAGGGAGGCAAGAAGAAGGGTGGTTCTATGCAGACTGTGTCTTCACAGTTCAGGTAAGGTTTAACATTGCAAACTATTGTGTGAACAGTTTTTAACTCAATACAGATGTTGATGAGACAAAGTCAGCACATTTTGGGTCTACAGGAGAACTCTGGGCAAGCTGATGACAAACTTGAGGAGCACACATCCTCACTTTGTGCGCTGTCTGGGACTTCTGTAATGAGTCAAAGACTCCAGGTACATGAAAACATATTCTCCTCAGTAGAGTGTTTAGGGGTAGACAACTGCTTTGTTGGTATGTTTTTTACTGAACTTAGTACTGCCACAACAAATAGAAAAAAGGTAAATGGGGAATATCTTCTTTACAGGTCTGATGGAGAACTTCCTGGTCATCCACCAGCTCAGGTAACGGTAAAAAAGGGAGGGTATCAGAATCTGCACAGTGCTTCAGCAGAATCCCTATGCTGACTTCCAAGCAGAGGTAGACCATTGGAATTTCAAACATATGCTTTGATGACGGACTATTAAAAGAAAATGCAAACATTGACCATTAACTCTCTCTATCAAAGATATGCCAAGGTGCTGAATGCCAGTGTCATCCCTGATGGTCAGTTCATGGACAACAAGAAGGTTTCAGAGAAGCTGCTTGGGGTCAATTGGATATGATCATGATCAGTACAGATTTGGACACACCAAGGTAAGCAACAATACTTTTTCGGATTTATTTACTAGCCATGAGATATGTTTTTTCAGACCAGTGTGATTTTCTATTAATTTTATGTAATATATCTATGCCTCTCTCTATAATGTGAATTTATGCTCCAGACAATGGAATGAAGAACAAATGATTCAGTGTTAGAATGAAGTTGAGGGGTCAGTGCAGACCACCATTTACAAAAGAACTATTGAGAAATGAGGGTTGGTGAAATGTTTCTATTGTTATATTACACATATTATTGCTTTAAAGGTAGGAAAGAATTTCCTCATCATGCTACATTTACTTTTATTTTTTATTTGACCAGGTGTTCTTCAAGGGGCTGGTCTGCTGGGTACCCCTGAGGAGAGAGAGACAAAAAGCTGGCAGCTCTGGTCACAATGACTCAGGCTCTTTTGCCGTATATAAGCCATGAGAAAGGAGTTTGTGAAGATGATGGAGAGGAGTGTGGCGTTGAAATAGCAAATTCTGAGAGATAGTGTGATAAAACATGAAAGACTTCATTGTCTATAACATCAAATTTTTCCACAGGGAAGCTATCTATAATTATCCAGTACAACACCCGTCATTCACAAATGTGTGGAAACACTGGCCATGGATGAAGGTGTACTACAAGATCGCTTCTGCTGAAGAGTGCTGAAACTGAGAAGGAGCTGGCCAACATGAAGGAGAACTATGAGAAGATATGAAAACAATTTGCTACTGCCCTGGCTAAGAAGAAGGAACTGGAGGAGCAGAAGATGGTGGTGTCCATTGTGCAGGAGAAATGATCTGCAGCTGCAAGTAGCATCTGCAAGCAGAACACTTTTCAGTGTTTTCTTTTTGTTGTTTTATTTGTTTGTTTGTTTTTTATAAGGTCTATTTTCATATAATGAACTAGGGAAGCTGAAAAATCTGTCAGATGCTGAGGAAAGATGGAGGGACTTATCAAGAGTAAGATTCAGGATGGAGGCCAAACTCAAAGAGACAACCGAGACTGGAGGATGAAGAGGGAAATCAATGCGAGTCACTGCCAAGAAGAGAAAGCTGGAGGATGAATGCTCTGAGCTGAAGAAGGATATTGATGATCTGGAGCTACCTTGGCCAAAGTGGAGAAGGAGAAACATGCCACTGAGAACAAGGTTTGAAACAATACATTTTAGTAATTCAAAGAACAATTATGATTGATAATGATAACAACAAGTCTTTCTTGTGAACCTATAGTGAAGAACCTGACTGAGGAGATGGCTTCAGGATGAGAGCATTGCTAAGCTGACCAAAGAAAAGAAAGCTTTCCCAGGAGGCTCACCAGCAGACGCTTTTGATGACCTGCAGGCTGAGGAAGACAAAGTCAACACTCTGACCAAGGCCAAGACTGCTTTCTTGAGCAGCAAGTGGATGACAAGTTTACAGAGTCACCTGGAATGTCAAAGCAAGACTCCTCTCTGAACATGAAATTCTAAAGAGACTAATTTTAACGTTTAGGCCCGGGAGGGTTCTCTGGAGCAAGAGAAGAAGCTGCGTATGGACCTTGAGAGAGCCAAGAGGAAGCTGGAGGGTGATCTGAACCGGCCCAGGAATCCATCATGGATCTTGAAATGACAGCAGCAGTCTGACGAGAAACTGCAAAAGTAAAATTGCTTTGAATTTGTTAAACTATCTTTCAAAAATTATGGTCAACTGCATGACGCCCTACTATGTACTTTTTGGATTTCTTTTTCTCGCAGGAAGGACTTTGAAATCAGTCGCTCCTGAGCAAGATTGAGGATGAGCAGTCCCTGGGTGCCTAGCTTCTGAAGAAGATCAAGGAGCCCAGGTGACATATATCATGTTATACAATACATTACTGTAAATATAGACAATTGCCATTTTGTGTATTACAGGATACAGTTGAATTTTACTGAGAAAACACTCCCTGCATTCAACAGGCCCGTATTGAGGGAACTGGAGGAGAGATTGAGGCTGAACGTGCAGCTCGTGCCAAGGTTGAGAAGCAGAGAGCTGACCTCCAGGGAACTTGAGGAGACTGGGTGAGAGGCTGGAGGAGGGGCTGGTGGGGCCACTGCTGCCTTCAGGGGATTGAGATGACATAGCGTGAGGCTGAGTTCAGAAGCTCCCCGGGCTGTGACCTTGAGGAGTCCACTCTGCAGCATGAAGCCACTGCTGCTGTCAAGAGCTGAGGCTGACAGCGTAGCTGAGCTGTGGGAGAGCATCTGACAACCTCCATGTCACAGTAGTTTTGAGAAGGAAAAGAGTGAATACAAGATGGAGATTGATGACCTCTCCAGTAACATGGAGGCTGTTGCTAAAGCAAAGGTACACAACACATCAAACAGTCTTTTTCATTCCCAAATTATTAACATAATAGGGCAATTAGATTATAAATGTAATCTGATGATTGATCTGACCTGCCTCTTTTCTCATTAGGGAATCTTGAAAGATGTGCCACTTTGAGGACCAGCTAAGTGAACTGAAGACTGTAAAATGATGAAATGTCCACAAATCACTGACATGAGTGCACAAAGAGCACGCTCAGACAGAAAAACGGTATCTTTACAAGTTATCAGTGAACAATCTGTTGTGTTTTTTGGAGAATTGTAGTAAACTAATCTATCTTGACATCTTTTCACACAAGGTGAGTTCACCACAAGTTGAAGTAGAGAAAGAAGTTTTGTCTCCCAGCTGACCAGAGGCAAACAGGCTCTCTTCACACAGCAGATTGAGGAGTTGAAGAGACAGATTGAAGAAGAGGTTAAGCGGTAAGGGAAACTCTAAGTATGTGCCGATAGATCCTGTTTAATTAGATGTCGCATGCAACACTGAATAGTATTCTTACACCCAGGCCAAGAATGCTCTTGCCCATGGAGTGCAATCAGCCCGCCACGACTGTGATCTGTTGAGGGAGCAGTTTGAGGAGGAGCAGGAGGCTAAGGCTGAACTACAGCGTGGAATGCCCAAGGCCAACTTCAGTGAGGTGGTTTCCAGTGGATCTAAATATGAAACTGATGCTATCCAGCGCACTGAGGAGCTTGAGGGAAGCCAAGTGAGTGCATTTTAAATAATTAAATGAGCTTCCTGGAGAGTCATAGACAATAAAACATGCTCAAACTGTCTTACAATCTTTTTTCTTTTTGTATCAATATTTCTGTTTAAAGAAATATATCCAAATATGTCAATTTAACATCTGTTCATTATTTAGAAGCAAAGTGATTCGGATTAGCACCCTCAAATGTATACTCAAATGTTTATTAAGTCAGGATTTCATATAACTAAAAACATCTGGAAAAAAACTGTAGGTTTTATGAGATTATGTTTTTCAAATGTGAAAGCTGGCCCAGCGCCTTCAGGGATGCTGAGGAGCAGATTGAGGCAGTGAATTTCCAAGTGTGTTTCTTGAGAAAAACTAAACAGAGGCTCCAGAGGAGTGGTGGAGGACCTCATGATTGATGTGGAGAGAGCCAATGCTCTGGCTGCCAACCTGACAAGAAGCAGAGGAACTTTGACAAGGCTGCAATGTTTACTTGTGTGAACATGAGATCAAATCGAAAAAAAAAAAAAAAAATCATCAATAACCAAGTTATCTGGATTGTTGTGAATTTAGGTCTTGGCAGAGTGGAAAACAGAAGTACGAGGAGGGTCAGGCAGAGCTTGAGGGGAGCCTGTGAAGGAGGCTCGTTCTTCTTGGCACTGAGCTGTTCAAGATGAAGAACTTCTTAAGAGGAAGCTCTGGATCAGCTGCTGAGACCATGAAGCGTGAAAACAAGAACCTCCAGCAAGTGAGTTATGACCACTTATGTGTAACAGTTATTGTATTCTCAGCACATTTGTATGTGTAGAATGAAGCGAGAGAGCATTTCATATTTTGCTGAACACTATCAAACACATTTCTCTGCAGAGAGGAGATCTCAGATCTTGACTGGAACAGATTGGTGAGACTGGCAAGAGTATCCATGAACTGGAGAAGGCCAAGAAGCAGGTGGGAGACAGAGAGAAGTCTGAGATCTCAGACAGCTCTTAAAGAGTGGGGCTGAGGTGTACAATTCTCTACAAAGACATTCTGAAACTCATGGACAAATGTAATATGAATGGTGTGAAAGGACATATTATTTTTTCTTCTTTAATATCATTAGGGAACTCTGAACATGAAGAGTCTAAGATCTGGCGTTATCCAGCTTGAGCTCAACCAGATTAAGGGTGAGGGACAGGAAGCTGGCAGAGAAAGATGAAGAGATGGAGCATAGGATCAAGAGGAACAGCCAGAGGTGATTGACTCCCATGTGCAGAGCACTCTGGATTCTGAGGTCAGGAGCAGGAACGATGTCTCCCGAGAATCAAGAAGAAGATGGAGGAGACCTGAATGAGATGGAGATCTGCTGAGCCATGCCACCGCCAGGCTGCTGAGCGTCCTGAAGCAGCTGAGGAATGTGCAGGCACAGCTCATGTATTGTAAGACATCAAGCATTTCTGCACAATGGAGCATGATCAACAAGTGCACATACATTTTGTCATTTGACATTTTGAATACTTTTTCTGACATTTTTCACCAGGATGCACAACTGCAATTTTGATGATGCTGTCAGAGCCCAGGATGACTTTTCAAGGAACAAGCTATGGTGGAGCCGTGCAGGAACAGTCCCATGATGGCTGAAATTGAGAACTTAGAGCTGCTCTTGAACAGACAGAGAGAAGCCGCCAAAGTTGCTGAACAGGAGCTGTGGATGCCAGTGAGCGTGTTGACTTCTGCACTCAGGTGAACAAATACAAAATACCACAAATATTATCTTCAATAAATAAAAAAATCTCTGAAGTTTTTAAATAACAAGAAAATCAGACATGTGAAGACTTGAATGACCAAATCTTTTTTACTTTTTAGAACACAAGCCTCAAGTGAACACCAAGAAGAAGCTTCTTGGAGGCTGACCTTGTCCAGATTCAGGGTGAAGTTGATGAGACACAGTTCAGAAGCAAGGGAATGCAGAGGAGAAGGCCAAGAAAGCCATCACTGATGTAGGTTAAATTCTGTTTTTACTTTTAGACCACGTAAACTGTCTTTTGCAATATTTCTAATTATCATTTCATGTTGTCTCCTTTAGGCTATGATGGCTGAGGAGCTGCATTAGCGAGCAGGATACTAGTTCCTCACCTGAGAGATGAAGAAGAACCTGAGGTTGCTGTTATGACTCCGCAGCACCGCCCGGATGAGGCTTGAGACCTGGCCATGAAGGGTGGCAAGAAGCAGCTCCAGAAACTTCTGGAGTCAAGAGTAAGACAATTTTATTTAGACTTGCACAGTAGTAAAACGTGCATAAGACTTGGATCTCCAAATATTTACATACATTTTTCTGTTTTTTCTTGAAGGTGCGTGAGCTGAGGCAGAGGTTGAGGCTGAGCAGAGACGTGAGCAGATGCTGTTAAGGGTGTCCGCAAAATATGAGAGGAGAGTAAAGGGACTACAATTTATCACTGGGTACACAACTACACATTACATTGCATTATGTACAGTATAAATCACTACATTATGTTTACAGTTACAGATTTTAAAAGAGACAAGTCTAGTGGTTTTCTATCACAGACTGGAGGAAGACAAGAAAACGTTGCCAGGTTGCAGGACTTGCTGGACAAATTCAGCTCAAGGTGAAGGTCACAAGAGTGCAGGCTGAGGAAGCTGTAAGTGACAAAAGATCTGTTCTATATAAATGGAACTTGGTGTATTATTAATCTATGCCCTGTAGACCTTGTGAGTTTTTGGGGGCATAAAAGCATCTTTCCATATTTTTTGTGTGTTGCTTTTTCAGGAGGAGTTATGCTAATGTTCACCTCTCCATAGGGAAGATCCTGCATGAGCTATGCTGGAGGAGCGCGTTGACATTGCAGAGTCCCAGGTCAACAAAATGAGCAAAAGAGCCGTGGGACTTGGCAAGGTAAACATAAAAAAATTAAAAAAATAAAATTGATGACATACAGTAACTTTACATGAATCAGAGATGATGATGCCTGAGCATATCTACTGCAATGTATATTATTTGTTTTTACAGGAAAAGACGCAGCGAGTAAAGCAATTTGGGAAATGGCTGTTTCAATCATATAATATGATGTGAAATAAACCACAATAAAAGTGTTTTATCACAAACTCCTGTCTGTAATATTTCATTGTGTCTCCTCCCAAGAAAGCAAATGTGATAGTTCTGAATAATTAATACCAGCACAAAGAATACTGCATATTGTTTTTAGGAACACAGGTAAAATGTCACAAAATCAACATGACCAAAAAAATGCATGTGCCTGTCCATGTATTGGCTATTTGCGTATGTGGCACTGTGTAATCACCGGCTTACAGTGAGAGCCACAACAGTTCAGTTTATTATCAAGAAAAAATTTGGTTGCACTTTTTTTTTTTAAAGATATATTTTTTTTTTGGCATTTTGTAGCTGTATTTGACAGAGAGAGCTTGAAAAGTGACAGGAAATGTGGGGAGAGAGAGATGGGGAATGCCATGCAGTAAAGATCCACAGGTTGATTCAAACCTGGACTGGGCGCGTGCAAGTGAGCGAGCCCTTTACATGGTGCACTGCGCCTACCAATCTAAATCTAAAGAATCGCCTTGGTGGCACCTTATTCAGTTGATGAAACTGCTTGAGTCAAAAGAAAGTCACTGTGTAATCCTCCAAAACTGGGATGATGAGTGTGCTTGCATTGCCACACACTATTAGAAACCTTTTTGTAGGCAATCACACAGTTTAAATAAAATAAGACAGTTCAATAAACACTGGCCCAGAATCCCATTGAGTGCTGGCCCTGACCAAAATACATTCATCTAAAGAAGAAGAGTAGAAAAAAGTGTCAGAGAGAGAAATTCCCTTCTCTGTTTGACAGGAAATGATGAACAAGTACATGCCAGCCTTTCAGAGAATCCATAATAAGGAGACAATATGAGATCTCTCTTTCTCCCAGATAAGTTTGAAGTGTAGAGCCTAAAAGCAGAGCCTCCACTTACAGATAAAGAGTTTTCTTGCTTAATTATTTATTTATTTATTTTTTTAACATTGATGACAATACCTTTTATTATGCGCTGATTTTATATGACCTAATGCTGAAACTGAAAAAAGACTGAACCACACAAAGCAGCAAAATACCACACAGAGTAGCAAAATAAACATGCTTCCATTACCAGTACATTGATTTTCAATGGTACTAAATATTTACAATGTAATGGAAGAAAAAATGGAATTACTCATTTTACAAAAGAACTACCTTTTGTTATTATTCATGTTTCATTCTCTAATTAATTCAATTGTGTATCAGTGATTTGTGTTGTTCAATTCTTGATACATATTCTTGTTCTGGTTATTAAAGGTTTTAAGTTGTGATGAATGAATAATAACAATTTCCTAGTATAAAACTGGTTTCCCTTTTCTTTCTTTTTCTGGGTGGGAGTAGCTCAGACCAGTTCAAGTCCACTACGGTACAAAGTATGGTTGTGGACTGATAGCTGGAGAGGTGATAGTTCACCTCCTGGGCACTGCCAAGTAACTGGAAACCCCCACAGCTGCTTGTAGGACACTGCTCTGGGTGACTGCCCATCACTCCACCATCTCTGTTCGCATTTGCATGTGAACCATGTGTACATAAAAAACGTGTGTATTTTGGGTTAAAATGCACATAAAACTGGGTGAAAAAATAATTTCCCCTCAAGGAATTAATATACGTATCTCTTCTTCTTTATTATAAAATCATGATGAGGTCATGTCTTTACAAGGTATGATCATTTTGAGGTAGCATTTAGAGATTTTTGGAAA
>CM053981.1:3222004-3241841 GCA_028641955.1 Protonibea diacanthus
CTGTGATTTACAGAGTTTATGATGGACAGTGAAGTAAACTGCTGACAGCCGTAGCTGCTGTTAGCTCATGTTAGCTCAGTTTGTTCTGGACTGTGAGCTCAGAGCACCGAGGGAGTGTTAGTGTTTGTACCACAGGAGTTTTGGACCACCAGGAAGAAGAAGAAGAAGAAGAAGAAGAAGAGATTTACAGGCCCAGGACTGGGAACCGGTGTTGTGCCAGAACAGGAGCTGGGCTCAACAGCCTATATGGACATAATGACAGAGGCATAAAAACCAAACAGCACGTTGACGGAGGAAGCTAAGAAGAGAAAAGGAGAGAGTGAGCGAGCAAGAAGCCGCCGGACAAGAGTAAATCTGGGACTGACTTTTAGTGGTTGGTGAGAGCTTGGTGAAATAAAAGGCTGAAAGACAGACGCCGACTCGCAGAACGAATACTTGAGTACAGCTGAACATTTTTACCACAGTGCTGCTTTGACATTTGTGAACTTACAGGCCACTTTGGGTAGAGAGCCAAATCTCGTAGACACAGTCACACTCCCTGCGAACATAAACAAACAAACACAAAGTCAACTTAACGGGATGTTTGTATTTAAACTTTACAGCTGATCTGTTTACATTTCTGCATGTTACCTTTTGTAACAAGAGCCTGAGTGAGCGCCATGCTGATCACAGAGAAAGGCACCGCTGTGAAGACAGACACCAACATGAAGACATCATCATCATCATCATCATCATCATCACTGAGCTGACCTGTGTGTGACAGACAGACACTTACACCTGTACCAGAAGCTCTCATGGTTGCACTCCTTGAACACCATCCTCTCCTCCTCTGTGGGGGTGTAATTCACGCCTAATGTTGGCCTCTGCGCACGCACACACACACACACACACACACACACACATACACACACTTAACTGATGAGCTTTAAACAGCAGACAACAGCACAACATGATGCTAACACGTTAGCATCCCGTTAACCTGTGTGTGTCACACACACACACACACACACACACACACACACACACACACACTTAACTAAAGAGCTTTAAACAGCAGCACAGCGTGATGCTAACACGTTAGCATCCCGTTAACCTGTGTGTGGGGGTGTGTGTGTGTGTCTGTGTGTGTGTGTCGGTGTGTTTTACCTGCGGCCTTCGGTGCTGCAGGTCCTCCGTGAAACCCGTGTCTGTGGACGACATGTTGACGGCAACGTCGGCGTTGATTGACTCGTTTAAAACATGAGAACTGACAAACTGTTAGCCTCTCGGAGGTCTGACTTCTTCTCTGCCTGCTACAATGTCATCGCAACGGCTAACCCTGACGTGACCCGGAAATAATACAAATAAAAGTAGCGCGAAACCTCTTTTTTTTTTTTTTTTTTTTTTTTTTTAGTATTTAGGAGTTGCTGCTCGACAGTGAACAACCACACGCAATAATAGATGTCAATTATTTTTAAATACTTTTAAATATTATTTTATTAATGGAGAAAATCCTTAAATATTACGTTAATTAGACGGATGAGCTTTTACTTTGAAAGTTCATAAAGGAGTCGTGGAAGTCCGCCCTCTAGCGGTTGTGATGGTAATGACAACATCTGCATAATAATGACTTTTTGTTAGTTTATTTCATGTAAATACAGACTAACAGTGACATATGTAACACTATATTATATTAATAATATTTTAGGAATAGAGCTCCTCTCCTGATGAACCAGCTTCCAGTTCTGGTTCTGGAGGCAGGCGCCCCCCCATCTCCACATTTGAAGGCATACATGGAATATAATATTCATAACTATGTTTTCATGCATGTACGATCACCTGAAAATAAGAACCTGAACTTAAAAATGTTCTTTTTATATCCACAGTGGGTGCGGGTCCTCTTTCACAGAGCTGCCATTTTGAAACACTGTTTCTACAGCAGCCCAGAACGGACAAACTAAAGAGTGACTAATAGGCAGGGTCTTTCAAGTGTTGTTTCTCTGGGGAGGGAGGACGCAATGCAGCGATGTACCTAGATTCTACACACTGGAATCTATTATGGTTCCTCTTTGATAGAGCGTATAGGTAGAGCCGACTCAGGTGAGTCCTGAACCGTGCCTTAGTTATGCTGCTATAGGTCTAGACTGGGCACTTCCCATGATGCACTGAGCTCCATCTGAACACATTCATAAGGCATGTTACTAACTTAGCTTCTTCCCCAGAGTGTTTCTGCTTTCTTGTCTCACAGGCTATGCCGAGATCAGGGATCAGGGATCAGGGATTATGGTTGAGCCTGCCTGGTTATAGTCTAGACCTGCTCTACATGGGGAAGTAATGTATATATAATGTACTGTAAATGTTGCATATAGCCTTTTAATGTGATCACGCTCACTTTCTTTGATTAAATACAGAAGTAAAGTCCTTTTTTTTACTTCCTGTCTCTGTGCTGCTTTAACATGTGTGATTTACATTACATCAGCACTCCCATCGTCACATCGATGTTCTGCATTATGAGAAACAAACAAGAGAGACAAAAGCAAACAAAACCAACAGGAGGATGCATGCTTGACAAATATTTTGATTTCCTTTTATGCAGGGAGAGAGAGAGAGGAACAGACCAGATCACAATTAACAGGCCGACCGACGTGTATTGATAAAACTAAAAATAGATTTATTCTTTTTCCTTTGTTGCTCCACATATCAGCCATTCAGTTTTAATGGCAGCGTGACATAACAGGAGGCGCCTGACCAGAATTTATTTGTGTCTGATCTGAGTGTGACAGGGAAGAGTTATATTTGTCCTCAGGTCAGAACACAGCGGGCAGTTTGGTCCATCGGACGGGATTTTAGGCCGAGCAAACGGGTCCTTGGCTGCCAAGGAGAACCTGTGATGACCATGAGGGCCACCTGAGTGTTTTCTTCTGGATCACCCTGACACATCAATGTTCTTTATTAATGTGCACTGCCCCCAGTAAATAAACAACCATACACTCGGTTACCAGTTTATTAGGTATGCCTGCATGGCTGAAAAATGAAGCCAAAAACTGCAGTTCCTCAAACGTCCACTTGAGGCTGGCTCCAGAAGTGAGTCAGTCTCCATAAGTCCCCATGTTCAAATGTCCAACTTCACAGCAGAAATAAACATGTTTACAGCCTGGTACAAAAAACAGTTTTGGTCTCTATAGCTAATTTCCCCGTTCACGACAACTGTACTGAGGGTGAATTTATATACAACTCACCTGTTCACATTATATTAAGGCTTAAAGTTAAGCAGGATTAAGAGCGTGGACGCTTTGATTGACAGGTGGGTGTCTGCACAGGTGGGTTGTTTGCCAACCTCAGGTTCACCGATGATGCACGTCTCTGCCAAGATGGTGATGGCCAAACCGGTGGGTGACGTCACAGAGACTACGTCCACGTTTTATACGGCCTATGGGCCAAACGCAACTTCTGAACCCAGCGGTGGCCAGTTTGGCAAGGAATACAGAAGTTTTCTTGTTGGGTTTGGCTCCTGGCACCTCAGGGCTCAGTCAATTTGGCTAGCTACAACAGCTCTCCAGAAATCTCTGGGCGATGTCACGGAAACTAAGACCCTTCAACAGTCTGCGGGTACACCCAGGCCTGCAATAAATCTGACCTTCATGATGGTTAATATTCAGTTTTAGGACTGTTGTATTAGACTGAATCTGTTCAACTGTGTGTAGAAATCAAGCATGGTGAGTTCATTTTTATGAGGACACGACCTGGATGAGTTTAATAAAGGGCACTTGTCCAATCAAATATCTGTATGTGAGTGTCAGACGGTTGGATTCCCTTCCTGTCCTCACCTAACATCATTAGGTCACAACTTCCACGGAAAGTCGATGGCATCAGTGTGACCTGGGCTGATGTTCTCTCCTCTAAGTCCTCTCGGGCAGCATCAACAGTTTTATAGGCCTAAACTTAGTTCATTGATAGTTTGAAGTATTGAACTGTGGAGAATCAATAAATTACTGCAAATCGTGAGCCCAAAATAGAAGCCACCGACACACACAGCATACACTGTACGACACGCCACATCCGGCAACCCCCACCCACATGTGGGCTATCTGTTAATGGGATAAACCTTTGCCAGGGGAGCCATTCTCTCTGCCTCTATGGTTAACATCAGGTCCAACAGCTGGAGCTATCATCGTCTGTGCAAGGCAGAATCAACAGAGTTTGTCTGGAGGCACAGGCAGTCATTTCCTATTTTAAATGGACGGACGGGTTTATAAATCAGAACTTCATCACCATGAATCCAAAAAGGTGTTTTCAGTAAAGTCTACATGTTGGTAGCAGCAGGTGTAGGCGCAGGTAGACTTATCAGGTACCATGTGAGTTGGATTGCAACACTTTACAGATTACAACAGTGTCAGGTAAGACTAATCAAGATCTGAAAGGTGTGTTTCATCTTATCTGTGCACATCTACACGCCGCACATCACCCTCTCCACCCACGAGCCTACGACTCCACCACGGCGGAGGCAGCGTGTCTAAAAACCTGAAGCCCAGGTGAGCTCAGCACACACGGAGCATGGACTCACTGCGCCTGCCACAGGTGAGCACGAGCTGCATGCTTTATTACTGCTGGGATGCAGATTCAGTATTTTTTATATTTGATTACCATGATTACCATTATTTCTGTTGTTATACTATACACTATACTTTACAACAAGTATGTATGTGTAGTACTAGAAGGTATTTTATGTTTTTTTTAGTTTTAAACTATACATTTTTTTTTAAATCAGACCACAAAGTGTCTAAACTCCAAATTTCAAGTGACAAAATGTGTCAAGTTTAATGAAACACTGGAGACAATCATTAAGATTAATTTAGAATTTTATTGTATCATCACAAATTGAAATTTAGCCTGGAAACGACCAACAAAACTGAAACTGTTCAATAAAAATATATATATATATCCTGTTATAGACGTAAGTAATTATGGTACCTGAATCACAAAAACGAGTAATATGATAAAATATTTAGATTTATTTATATTATAAATATTAGATACAAGAAACAGATATTTAGAAACATTCATATGTCAGAGAGTTTGACTGATAACTTTCTTTCTGTGTCCGACTGTGAGTGGAATTTTACTGCAGCTAGACCATGTGACGTTAAGATCAATACCCCGGCATGTGAGAGACAGTGTGTGTGTGTGTGTGTGTGTGATATTTATGGACTAATGTCCTGATAGTTAAACTAATGACTAAACATAACTAACGTCATGTTTTGGGGGTTTTTGTTCAAACATATTTGGAGTTTAACAAAAGATGAAATACAGCTGACTGTAAACTTTCTTTAAAATGTCAAACCACCTTTATAAGAAACATACTGTCACATATAATGTGTGTGGCATCTTTATATCTTTATGACTTTGCTTTTTCTTTCTTATCAGTCAATGGCTGCTCAAAACAAATGCACAGAAGACCCCGATGAGAGACATGGAAATGAAAGCAAAGGTATTTTTCAGGCTGTATGAAACTGAACAGAAGTTTGTTTTTGAAGAAAATGAAAAATATTCTGCCTGTTTCTGTTTGCAGACGTCAAAGCGAGCCCGGCTCACTCCACTGTGACTCTGATCGAGGACGAGCCGGAGGAGGTGGACCCCTGGGACCTGCCCGAGCTGAAGGACACGGGGGTCCCATGGTCAGGTGAAGACTTGTAACGTCACCATGCGGCATTATTAGTACAAGTACATCACTGTCCTGATTACATGGTCACTGAGTCATACATTTACATGACTACCGATGCAGTACATGTGTCCTGCTGTAGATATGATAAAGTGTTCTCACTGAACACTGTTACACAACCACACAGGAGATAATAATAATAATAATGATAATCTTTATTAAGAGTGAGCAAAGCAAAACACATTTAAAGAAACTATAAAACAAAGAAAGAGAGTAAAATAAAACTTGGAGATCATTTCACAGTCTAAAGTGACAGATACAAACATTTACAAGTATCATTAAAAAACTGATAAATACACAAATCTACTTCAGTCTTTAAAGTTGTACAACAAATGCGATAAATGCTTTTTATAAATGCTGCATGTTGAACGTCCGGCGCCTCATTAATAATACAAGGAATCAAATCATTGATTACTGCGTCAGTGTTACTGATCTGATTATTTAGAAAGCACAGGCGTCGTAAATAATAATGGATGTGGTCCAGACGTTAGTCAGACAGATGAGTCAACATGATGTGGACAGTGTGTCAAATGAAACAATGAGCTCATTCCTTTAAAAGTTTTATTTGTTACTGCGACTTACAGCAAGAGTGAGCGATCCAATATGAATATTATTTATTTATGATTTTATAATTTTCTGTTGGAATAATCTTTGTTTTATCACGTTAATATAAGTATGAAACTCTTTTTTGTTTTCGTTTACAAGAAGACGTGGTGTGAGCCTTGGTGGTGTCACATTATTTCCTGTTGGTCGCCGTGTTTAAGTCCAGCTCTGCTGCCTTTCTAAAATCTCGTTTAATCACACTCATCTCTCGTCTCAGCTCTGGACAGCAGAGGGAAGGTGTTGAGGGTGTTGGTGTCGGTGGGGAAGATCATCCTTCTGCTGGGTTTCCTCTACATCTTCATCTGCTCGCTCGACATCCTCAGCTCGGCTTTCCAGCTCGTTGGAGGTTGTCTAAAGTCACAGTGACCTGTAAATTATCACTGTTGGTGAAGCACAGGTGAAACTAAAGGTGCTCCTTTGCTCACCTCGTCCAGGTAAAGCAGCAGGTGACATCTTCCAGGACAACTCGGTTTTGTCCAACCCTCTGGCCGGTCTGGTCATCGGCGTTCTGGTCACCCTGCTGGTTCAGAGCTCGTCCACTTCCTCCTCCATCGTCGTCAGCATGGTCTCCTCTGGACGTGAGTATGAGCCTCCACCCTGCAAACACACACACACACACACACCCATCCATGCATGAGTGATGTTGGAGGTGTGGAGGAGAGGTCATGGAGTGATGATGTGTTGACGTGTGCTTTGGCAGTGCTAACGGTCCAGCTGGCTGTTCCCATCATCATGGGCACCAACATCGGCACCTCCGTCACCAACACGCTGGTGGCCATGACGCAGGCTGGTGATCGCAGCGTCTTTCGCAGGTAATCCTCACAGCAACACAAGGGACGGTTCAGGACTCACCTGAGTCAGATCTATCAAAGAGGAGCGTCTTAAATCTGGTCGGCCTCCAGAACCAGAACTGGGAGCTGGTTCCAAATGAGAGGAGCTCGATAGCTGAAGGTTCTTACATTTCTAGACTGGTAACAAACTCCAACAAAACAGATGCATCAGCACATACAGTGAGGTCATCACCGTCTTTGGGTGAACTATGAGCTTTGTTAGTTTTATTAGCCCAAAGATAATAAAATATCTTCAGTATCTAATCTACTAAATTAAATCCTCCCCTTTATCTTAAAGAATACTCTGAATTTAATCTGTACTTTATAATCCTCAGCTTCAGTCCTACTGTATGAGTAAGAGGTTTATTTATCTACTTACTACATGACTTTTCCCTGGACAGCAATAATATACGCATGTAGCCCCCATTAGAAAGCTCAAAGGTCATTTCACTTTGCATTTATCTCCCTCCTTTCACAATCCACCCAGGGCCTTTGCAGGGGCCACAGTGCACGACTTCTTCAACTGGCTCTCCGTCCTGGTGCTGCTGCCTCTGGAGGTCGCCACCGGCTATTTGTACGTGGTCACCAAGCTCGTCATCGACTCCTTCCAAATTCAGAGCGGAGAGGCGCCCGACCTGTTAAATGTGATCACCGACGTCCTCACTGAGTCGATTATACAGGTGAAATGTTGTTTCCTATTATGTTGCTATGAAACCAGTCTGGCAGGGAGAACAGTAGCTTACCGAGGTGGCCTGGCATCCTGAAGCTGAGGCCAAACCCGGTCCAGTCCAGCTGTTGATCCTGGCTCAGGAAGCAGCCCTCAGGATCAAACAGGAAGAGAGAAAGCGTTTCATTGGATGTAAAATTAGGACACGCCCCCGAGTGCAGGATGACGTCATCAACAACTTTTTATGGTTTTCCAGGAAATTACAAACTTAAAGATACCATGAATATACCTGAATAAACATGACTTTGTGTCAGTGTTGGTACAGATACTGAAGGACAGATGGGACAAAAACACTTATGAAATGTTACTTCATCTTAACACCACGATAATTTACAAATGTCGTTGTGCAAATAAAAACAGATAAATAAAAAACAAAGCTTATCAAACATGAAATATCTTTGTGTTTGTGCTGATGATAGATGAAAAGGATTTGAAAGTCAAGTGTTACACAGTGTCCCAACTATTTTTGGCACTGCTTTGTAGTTTAAGATACATGAATCCATAAAGAAATGTATATTTACAACATTATTACATTTTGGGATTGTTGTGCATTTCTGCATGTTCTTCCTCTTCCACTCAGCTGGACGAGTCGGTCATCAGTGGGATCGCCACCGGAGACCCAGCAGCCAGGAATAAGAGTCTTATCAAGAGATGGTGCCAAACCTTCACCAACACGGTGAGACCAACACACGTCGGGCTACGTAGCAAATATTCATAAACACCCGAGATTAAAAATGTTCATCATCATCAAACTGTCACTGTGTTTCAGACCTTAATGAACGTCACTGTTCCCGGTCCAGAGAACTGCACATCTCCGTCTCTCTGTTGGGTCGATGGCAACTACACCTTCATGCTGAAGAACGTTTCTGATACATACAATGTCCAAAAATGTAAGCCACAGCATGCTCAGTCTTCCTTTTGACCTCACAGGTGAACTAATAGGAGTCTATTTGTGGTCAGACGTTTGTAAGGTTGATGTTAAGCACCAGGCGTTATTATCGGCCTCGCCTTATTGGAGCTTTTTTAGTCTCTTTGAGTTCAGCTCTGCAGAACGTTGATGTGTTTCTGTGCCTGCAGGTAAACACCTCTTTGTGGATGTGAATCTGCCCGACCTGGCAGTCGGTCTGATCCTGCTGGCTCTGTCTCTGCTCGTGTTGTGCTCCTGCCTCGTCCTCATCGTCAAGCTGCTCAACTCCATGCTGAAGGGGCAGGTGGCCTCAGTCATCAAGAAGATCCTGAACACCGGCAAGTGGCACCGCTTACTCTTCATATTCAAGTGCAGTACACGTGAACGGGGCCGGCTTTAGTGACACATGAATGTTGCATGTTTGTGTTTGCAGATTTTCCATTCCCCTTCGGTTGGGTCACAGGTTACATCGCCATTTTAGTCGGAGCTGGAATGACCTTCATTGTGCAGAGCAGCTCGGTTTTCACCTCTGCTATTACTCCACTTGTTGGTGAGGACATCCATCCATCCATCCCTCCATCCATCCATCCATCCATCCATCCATCCATCCATCCACCCATCCACCCATCATGCCATGTTTTGCACCCATAAATAGAGTCTGATTCTGCTTTTTAGCAAAGATAGGTTGAATACAGTGAATTGGGGAACACACACACACTTCTAAGACTTCCAGTCTAATAGATGTAACTAACTTCCTGGTAAAACAGTAAAGATGTAGTAAGATGATGGTAGTCAGGGCGTGAAAACATGTAATTTAACCAGCGTCTCGTTTGTTTAAATAGGTATCGGTGTCATCAGCATAGAAAGGGCGTACCCATTGTCTCTGGGTTCAAACATCGGCACGACCACCACGGCCATCCTGGCAGCTATGGCCAGTCCTGGAGACACTCTGGCAAACGCTCTGCAGGTCAGCAAATCACAGAAAAACACAAAAACACATGCACGTATGTAGAATGAGGCTTCTTCTACCTATAGATCACATATCGATACATGTGATCTATAAGATAGAGGAAGCCTGTGTCTTCCTGTTTTATATAAATAAATATATATTTGCCTATTCTATCATGACTCATAAGGGATGTCTGATGTCTGGTATTTATTGCAACTTTATGGAAGACAGGAAAATCTGGTTTCCTGAAAGGTAATATGGGAAGTATTGGGAAAATTCAAAAGTAATATTTGACACTTCTGGACAAATATGTCAAATATTACCAGAATGTTTCATTGATTTATGAGCAGAAAAACAATGACTCAAGCATATTTTCTTGATGGTTGCTCCAGATTGCCCTCGTGCACTTCCTGTTCAACATCTCCGGCATCGTTCTGTGGTACCCGATCCCCTTCACCCGCGTCCCCATCTGGCTGGCTAAGCGCCTGGGAAACATCACCGCCTCCTACCGCTGGTTTGCGATCGTCTACATCGTCTGCTGCTTCTTCGTTTTACCGCTCTTCGTCTTCAGCCTGTCGCTGGCTGGCTGGAAGGTGTTGGTAGGCGTGGGCGTCCCTCTGCTCAGCATGCTCCTCATCATCATAGTGATCAACATGCTGCAGAAATGGAAACCCGGGTGTCTGCCTGCAGCGCTGCGATCCTGGGATTTCCTGCCTCTCTGGGCTCACTCCCTGGCTCCCTGGGACAAGGTGGTTGGTGTGATTACAGCCAAATGCTGTTGCTGCTGTAAATGCTGCCAGGTTGCAGCTGATGACGAGCAACACAGAGAGGCAGAACCTGTGGAAAAGAACCAGAAAGCACCGACAGAGGCGTACGATAACCCTGCAATGAGTGCAGAGAAGGAGGTGGAAAATGAGATGAAGATAGAGCTGAAGATTCTGAACATGACCCGGCTTTGAAAACACTCACAAAACTCTCACATTTCTATAATATTTATGTATTTACTTTTAGTTCTCAGTTGTGTTGTGCTCACTGAAGTTGCCTTTAGAGGATTAGGCCTCAATCAGCTCCTGCAAAATTCTTAAAAACAGCTGACAAACACAGTGCTGCTTGAAGATTTGTAAACCTTATTAAATATTAATCTTTGTCTGAGTCAGATATCAGGGTATTGCACCTCCTTTAGCATTGATCATCTCAACCGCACAGTTTCTGTAGAGACTAAACAGGCTTTAGTTGCGACCAAACAGTTCAAATTTTGGACTTCTGTGTCTGTCTTGTTCTTTTTTGAGAGCAGAGACTTCCTCCAAAGCCACATTGAGCGAGTTGTCTTCTCACTGTGGAGCCATGCACACATTGAAAAACACTGGTTCTGATTAAATAAAGGAATAACAGTTCTTGAGGTTCACAAACATTCAAGCAGCACTGAATCGTTTGTGCAGCTGGGCGCTGAACGTTTCAGCAAACATTATTCAAACAGAAGGAAATATTGTTTGGGATTAATACTGGTTGGTATTTCTGCAGTACGTGGGATTAAAAAACACTCCGCAGCGCTCATATTCATCATGATGAAGGTGAAGGTGAAGTTTTTATTAGTTTTTTTTTTAGCCAAGTTTGAGTTTACCATTTTAGCAAATACTAAAAAAAGAAGCAAAGTTTTGGAGATGTAAAAATGTAAAGACCCACAGCATTTGATTTATTGTTTTCTGGCTCATTGTTCACAAAAAAAAAACACCAAAACAAGCTTCTGAAATTCATCACAGGCCCAGATTTAATCGGGATATTTATCTCAGGTGACATCGTCTGGCCCCGCTTACATGCTTACACTCAGAGAGTGAACACAGTGAATTACACCTGCTGGACATCAACATGTAACAGTGCAGGTCTATATTTGGTCTTTTAGTGCGATTTGTGGACAGTGAGAAAAATATACTGTGATATTTCAAACTTTACTGCTGGTAGGCTGAACAAAGAGACACTTAAATAATATAAAAGGATAAAACACAACTGTCAAAATGTTCCAATTGGACTTTATTTTGTAATTAAATTGCTAAAATGACGATAACTGATGATAATTTGGTCATTACATGCTGGCTGGTTGTATTAGACTCCTCTGAAGAGAATCTTGTAACTATCAAGTTTCATCTTTTGTTTTTTATTTTTATTTTTCATCAGAAAAACTGTGTAAAAAAAAAAAAAAAGACACGTTGAAATCTTTACAACATCGTTTTATGGTGTAAAAATTATTTTGTAATTCAGACGTTTAATTGTATTCAAGGAATATGTAGTTTGAATTTAGATGAATGTACATCTGACTTTTTAATTCTTAATGCTGAGCTGTTTACTGTGTCTCAATAAAAACCTTTAAATTTATATTTAAAAATAAAATATTAAAGATTAAAGATTCACGTGACTCGTGGTTTTAAATGTTCCTTCAGTATTTATTGCTCTCTTATCAGCGTTATCTGAAGTTTTCTTCTGAGTAAAGGAAGAGAACAAGAGTTCAGAGAATCATAAACTCTATCTGAAGAATTATTGTCTGTTTTTAATTCTCAATCGTCTAATGTCTTTCAGAGTCTTTCAGGTTTGCTCGGTTTTAGTTTTTGTGTGTTTGTGGGAAACACATCCAGCGTTCAGGAAACTGACGTGATGCCCGTTGTGCTGTCACATGTCAGTAAATCATGTGCAAAGAACATGAGATGGATAATCAATACGTCAATATCGAGGCTGCACAGCTGTGCCAAAGCTCACGAACGACCACGAGACACTTCACACATGTTCAGCTGTGACTTATAAAGAGTTTAATCAAGAACAGTCTGACGTATTTTAATATTTCATATCACATTTTACATTTTCAAAGACTCCAGTGTGATAAATTAAACTAATAAACTTTAGCACTGGCTTCAGTTGGGGGGGATTTGCTTGAATTAAAGGTCCAGTGTGTCAGATTTAGTTGAAGAACAGAAAAACCAAACTGGGTCTGGATCTAAATCTTACAGACTAAACTTAAGATCTGGACTCAGATCAGTGAGGATGATGTTTCCTGCACCACCACACACAGATCTGCAGGCTACATGGTGTCAGCATGAAGCAGGGTGTGTCGTCACACTGATAGACAGAGGGTCACTGTTAATCTTATCGTTCCCGTTCCCTCTTAACTAAATATGTCAAACAGGAAATAACGAGAAGTCGAGACCTGTTGTGTTTACAATTATTATTATTATTTTTTTTATCTCGTTATCTTGAGAAAATGAGCTCTGTTATCTCTGCATACGGAGATAATCGACACGTTATCGCAAAACAAAAGGTTGTTTCCTCTTTTTATTTCTGTTTATCAGACATCAGTAGTCTCACGTCAGCGTGCGTGCATCCAACTGAAGCAGCTGAAAATATTAGATGGTGGAGAGCAGATCTGTCCACTGACCCCTGTATGTAAGCCTATAACTTATAATAATTAGTCATAATGTAAATATCAAATAACTGGGATACACTTCTTAGAACAAAGTTCTTATTGTTTGCTTTGAAACTCTCTGAGCAGTGTGTGTTTGTCTCTTGTCACAAATTGTTTTCTCATTAGAAATGATCTTGTTATCTAAATCTAAATTATTTAAAGTAATAATATCACTTCATGTCATGATGATATCAGATGTCAGAGACTTCATCGTGCATTTTTTGCAAGTTCTCAAGTCTTAGCAGCGATTTTCAGGTCTCAGAATCTCAAACGAGTCTTTACGACGCATCAAGAAGAGTTCAGCATTTTGTCAAACAGCGTTCAGAGTCCTGACGTGTTTTCATGTGGAAAAACAGAATTATGTCCTCAGATCTCTTTGACTGACCGACACTGTCACCTAGTGTTCAAACATGAGAACAGCAGCGGTCACGTCCATGCGAGGACACTGAAAACTGAAGGAAGGAGAGGCAGAGGCTGCAGGTGATGATGCCATTTATACCGTGCATATTTATGTATGAAAGATAATCTAATATTAATCCACTACACGATCTGAGCCAGCATTAAAGCCATAATCAATACTTTTATCCTATGTGGACAAAGAACCTGCAGGACATCGTCACCCAACTCTGCAGTTCAGCTCAGCTTATTAATTATAGAAATATTGGACTGTTGAGTGTGTAGACAAGCTACATTAATTACTGGCTTCTCGACAACCACGCGACAGTCAGTATGTGTCTCCTTCTAAAGTTTCTGTTCCAGTTCGGAAAGTCTGTTTGTGTTTTGTCCTGTGTGATTGTGTGATGTTACACACTGAAGCTCTGAGGTGCCAGACTCAAAACAAACCCCAAATAAAGTGGATTAACAGAGTGAACGTTAGAGTCTGTCTAAAACACGGATAAATAACTGTGGAGATGTTGTGGAGAAATTGCTGAACTCAAAGATCAACGGTGAGATCAGGAGGCAAGAAAGTGTTCAGGAGCCTCTGATGCTGTAATACTTACGTCAACGGTAAGCTGCCCATTATGTCTAGGAAGGAAACATTAGGTCTCTTCGACCCACCACAGTGTTGAGATAGGCTGGTACCTGCTGTTCTCAAGCAAAGCCAAACAACTAATACTGCCGAGGACCTCGAGGCCCACACGTGACCCCGTGTAACCCAAAGGTAGAAAACTCCATAACTTTGTATTTCAGATGATTTAGGTCGTCATCAGTAACATAAATTCATAACACTGAGATCTGTGTTTTCTTCCCTCTTTCCTCTGAATCAAAAAAAAATCTCCACCATCAATCATCTCTGTCTAATTTAATGGATGCTGTCAGATTCTGTGAGAGAGATCTTGACGCCCACAGTGCGTCGTGTAAAGTGATGCAGTCACTGTGAAAGTTACCGTCCCAGCTCCACTCTCATCGCGGGAGGCGGATGCTGGTGGCTTTGTCGGCGGGGAGGACTCGCAAGGTCGCAGTGACTTTTTCCACAAATACATTTAGAAGTTGTCGTTAGCTACGACAGACCTACAACATCACCGTGGTAAGCTGCAAAGACGAGAGCGAGTTCAAGCTTTCACGTCACGTAATCTCCGTCAGTAAACGGCGAGATCTACTCGGCTCGACTGTCAGAGACGGACGATGTTTACGCAGTCGTAAGTTACCACGTTACTGTGGCGTGGGTTGAAGTGTGCGATGTTTTCTGTTTTCTAGGATTCCACTGAAGTCTACCGGCATGTTTATTCGTGCTGGCTGCAGTACCAGTTTGAACCACTAGCAGTCAGTGTTACAGATGTTACATGTAGCACCTTTAAGACGACGTGAGAATCCTGCAGGTTTGAAGGTGAAACACACATCAAGGAAACATCGACGACCAAACAGATTCCACAAAACACAATAATTTATTATTTTCAAACCCAGAGGCAATTTGTGGTTACAGCCATTACAGATAACTGACGTGCATTTAACACACACTGTACATCACGACTACCACTATCAGTACACTACTACGACTACTATTAAAACTACAGTACCTCTCATTACTCCATCCACTACTTACTAGAACTACTACTTCTATTTAAAGTACGACTAAAGCACGACACAAAAACATCAATACATTAACATACAATACATCTGCACTCGTAGCACCATTCATTGTGTTATACTAAAAGACGTGAAGAAGAATAATTTAATCTCGTGTGGGCTACTGCATGACTTCACAGGCTCGTGTTTCCATGTGCCTCTCTCTGAAAGCCTGGAGGAGGCCTTTTTTCCCCCCATTTCGGACCACTGGAGCTGGCCGCTTGTGCAAGGATTTGTGCCTGAAATAAATCTCCATCTAGCATCGTAACATGGGCCAATTATTTTTTCTTTTTTGTGATCGTCTTCTCCTTCAGATGGATTCAGGGGAGTTGTTGCGTGTTTCTATTACAAAATGACAGAAAAAAAGAACAAAAAAACAGTTCCCATGTGGATGAAAGAGGACTATTTAACTTAGAAAGGGACGGGTCCGTAGTAGGCGGTGTACGCGGCGACGATGCCTGCGGTTTCAGCCATCTCGTCACAGGCGTTGTTCACCTCGCACACCTCTCGCAGGCTGCATGGAGGAGACAAGAAAAAAGATGTTGATTCCATATTTTAGAACAAAACACACTGAATGATAATTTAAAGTTCAGATCTTGCAAAGAGCGTGCAATGTTTTGTATCCAGTTTAAGTAAACGACTACCTTTCCAGCTGCAGAAGGGTGAGTTCTCCTCCTGGGGCTCTTCGTCTCCTCAGGAGAACAGAGGCCAGGTCTCTCTTCACAACCACCGCTGGAGCTTGAGTCCCTGTGAGGACAAACGTTAGATTTAAATAAAATGTTTAACTTGTTTTAAAAGACTCTTTCTGGAAACAAAAATGTTGCATGCATGCATACCCTCGTCGCTGGCTGACTCTGATGAAGATGAGGAGGATGAAGAAGAGGAGGAAGAGTCAGAGTTGGAGTCAGAGTTGGACTCAGAGGAAGAAGACTCAGAAGACTCGGAAGACTCAGAAGACTCAGAAGATTCAGAAGACTCGGAGGAGGAGGAGGATGAAGAGGACGAGTCGGAGTTGGAATCGGACGCTGAGTCGGAGGAAGAGTTGGAGTCAGATGCAGAGGAAGAATCGGAGTTGGACTCGGAGGATGACTCTGAAGAGGAGGATGAATCTGGGCCGGCGGGAGCGGGGTCAGCGGCTGCAGCATCATCAACAGTGTCGGCAGCGGGGTCAACGACAACCTCTGGTTCGACAGCTGAGGGTCACAGAACAACACTGTTATCTCTTTACCGCAGCTGCTTACATGCTTCCAAATAACACAGACTTAAAGAGCTCGTCCTTACCTCCCATGGACCAGCACACTGAGAGCAGAGCACAGATGGAGAGGAGAGTCAGAGTCTTCATGATGGCTTGTAGTTGGTGTCTCGCTGCAGATGCAGAAGTTGCTTGCTCTTCTTAGCTTTGCTCCGATGGCTTGTTCTGTTTCTTTGCCCCAAATCGAGGTCAATATATACTGCAGTCCACCTCCTTTGTCAGACCAGACCCACACAACAAGATAATGCTCTGATTGGTCCGGGAATCAGATGTCAACGTTTCCGCTTCCACTTGTCGTGGAAGCTCCCATAAACACCCACGCTGCCCTGGCACAGAGTCCAGAAACTCATTCACCCGCACACAGACTTACACGGCCGCAAAACATTCCTGGCATTCGCTTGTATGTATGTTCAGTGCATCTGCTGTATGTAAACCTAGACGCATGCACGCATGCATGTCAGCCTTCACCTGAGACTGAAGCCAGCATGTGTGCACCCTGCAGGGGATTCCCCGTTTTTCTTGGATTTAACATGCAAACATATTTTTATTTCAAATGAAACGTAAAGGTCAATCACCGATTTGGCTTCTTAAAATAGTTTCTGGCTTCTCTGTGAACTACTTTCTCTCATATTCACTCAAACAAAAATGCCATCATTTCCCTGTCAGTCATTTTCTGAGGTTAAACCCAATCGTTTTTTTATACTCGTCTTGTTTACCAATCCTGTACATCCCCTTTACATTCCTCTCAATCCTCACCCTTCATCACTGGAGTATAAATAATACGACAAAAAAAAAACTCTAAAAGTCCCAAAAACTGGAGCAACTGATCTCCATAAAATACCCTTAAAATGTGATTGGATTTTAATCAGCGAGACCCACTGCAGGGTTGCCTCTTTAAAACATCAAGGTTGCCAGTTGTGCCATTGCTGTTATGTTACTATGCTCCTTGCCCCAGATGTGATCTCCCACCCACACAAACCTCAAACTATAGCCTGAGACGACCACAAGCTACTAATCGAGTGACACGGAACAGCAGTGAGCCTCATTATGCGACAGAGCTTAATTAGAGTGTTGCAGAGTCCCACCAGAACCGCAGTCAGTCACTATTTACAGATCCACCTCGGTCCAGCTCCTGGGCAGATCCAGGCACGGCCACGGCTTACCAACGCCAAGCAGTGGGCCCGATACCAGGCCTCGCTTGTTGTATTTCAGCATATATATATTGCCAAATATAGGAAAGCCCCTTGTGTTGGACGCACGGCGTTATGCATGCGGGTTTGGATGCAGCGTTCTGTTTGTGCGATCCAGTTCGAGTGTGGCTTCAGCTGTGGTTTATCATAAAAAACAAAACAGACTTAAACCATATTGCAACTTAAATACCGTTTAGATAACCAAACATTTATGCACACATATCGCTTCACATATATTTATCTCCGAGGGCCCCCAAACAGCTTCATCTATCATGCAGCGAGGAATTCAGCGCTGCTGCACGGTGACCTTGGTGTCCTTCGTGTTTCAGAGTCTAGCGTTATTCCTGGTGTCAGGGATTTGTCTTGGATCGTGTGCTGTGTAATTTCAATGTCTGCTCCAGCGTCCATTTTTGTGGACGCGTTTCAGCGCGTGGGGGTACACAGACGGAGAAAACAATTGCCACAACGTCCCTGAAAGGGCAGGAAGTGTAATTTGTAGGGCATCTGGATCAGTTTCTTTTGTGCTGCTGCGTCTCATTTTTTTTTTTAAATCACTGTTTTCTTACTGTCGTTCTGGTTTTACACATTTCCTGTCTGTGCAGCAGGAAGAGGAAAACTTACATGGACAGGTGCACACACTGATATCACTATTAAGGTGTACAGTATGATGTATAGCAGGATGGATGGAGGAGTTTGGAGGTGGGCGACAGGTGGTGGAAAGAAGGGAGGGAACCAGGAGGGAGCTGAGCTGGGGAGCCCCGGACGAGGTGTGCTTAAATTCTTTAGGTGAGTCTGAGGCGCGGCCTTTTTGTTTATTGCCAAAGACTCTAACTGTAGACATTTTAAATGCGTCTTTATTTCTTCTTTTGTCCCTGCTGGCGTTGCTGCACTTGCATGATAGACATGTAGCATATCATTGCAACAAACAAGTTTGTAAATGAGCAGTTACAGGCGTGCAACTCAGACATTTCTTTTTAAAGCATTACCTCACTGTGCGTGTGGATGCTCCAAACTCAGACAGAACATCTCGTGTTTGTAGGTGAAGCTCATGTGTGACCTCAGGAAGGTGTCTGGCAGACACGCGGCGTGCATGGTTCACACGTGTTGAAGGAAAAACAGTGAAAAATCAGATCAAACCTCCTGCAGCATCACAAACCTGTTCCTTTAATCAGACTCATAACTTTGAGCCATAAAACACAAACTGAGCTCTAAAATATTGAATTTTTTTGTCAAATGCATCAGGATGATGTTATGGAAGGATAAACAAACATGAAATTTAAAACGTTTGATTGGTCAGAGACTTGACTTATACAGTATACTTATTGCTCACTTATTAGAGACTCGTCTTACAGTAGAGAGCAGTTCTGGATGAAGATTTGTGAGGTTTCCTTGAGAGCCAAGTCCCTGCTCCGTTTAGACCAACACGATGTTTTGGAGACTTGTGTTTAGTTTGAGCAACGGAGGAGTTCACATGAGAGGAAAAGCACTGAGGACTGTTTCCCAACCAGAAGTGGAAGAAGATTTCAGATGTTACCCGAGTAAATCTTAAAAAATAGGAGAATTTTCACAAGGAAACATTTAATGCTTGAGTTTATCATGAAAAATCTGAAAAGTAACTAGTAACTAAAGCTGACAGACAAATGTAGTGTGAGTACAGAGTACAATATTTGCATCTGAGACATAGTGGAGTAAAAGTACAGAGTTGCAGTACCCTCAAATTGTGTTCTGTACTTAGTTACTTTGTTTAATTTAACACCTAAAATTCAACTCATTAGTGTTTCCTCTGTCAGCAGCATCAAACTGTAGTAATATGATGATATCATCACTGATGAAATATAACCCGTCATGAGCGGAGAGGACTTAAACACTATACTGTCAAAAAGGTTTCTCTAGAACCGCCACAGTATTTCATGTAAACGCACGACTGCTGTCATTCTGCTGAGTTATTGTCCAAACGAGCAGAAAATAAATTTCAAAGCAACTTTTCTCTCACAAACTAACAGAGTTTACCTCCTGTTGATCCACACTGACCTGTGATCAGGTGAACGGTGTCTCTGTCATTCGCACGTCTGTTCTCACACTATGTAACTTTGGGCTCCGGGTCGGGAGAAGTACGTAACGCTTTACGGCACTAAGTCACACACCACCAACTATTTCACTGATTTT
>CM053981.1:3242341-3265384 GCA_028641955.1 Protonibea diacanthus
ATCACAAAAGACAGCTAGAAGGAAAAGATACAAGGCATGATACATTGAACTACAAATAAAGTAGGAAGTAAGTTTCAGTCAGTGAAAGAGAACTGCAATTTAAATGCTTTAAATGACTCCAAAGGGCAGAAAAAAAAAGATCGTAATAAAGGGAAAGGCTTACTTATACATAGAAATCAAATCAATACCAATAGCTACAATGGTATTAGTACTGATCGATACCAGTGTAATAGCGATTCAGCTTCAGTGTCTCTCCTGTATGTACTGCTGCGGTTTCATCAAAGAGATGACCTGACTGTCTGTGTCAGGTGCTTTCAAGTTCTGCTGTCGTTACAGTGCAGAGCAGGCACAGTTTGTTTCTCTACCCTCATGTGTTTTAGTGTTGTACTATTACTATTACATCACAGCCTTCTGTGGCTTATTTCTTATTTAAAACAGTGACTACATATGAATACTGAATACTTGTGAAACGAGTTGTGATGTTTTTATCACTTTAGATTTAGCCTTTTTATCTACATATACCGCGGGTCGACCAACACGGTGGCCATATTTATTTACAGTAGCTTAGAATGGACAAATGAGTTACAAATGCATTTCGCCACTAGGGTATGTTGCCAACGTAGCAGGAAAAGAAATAGAAGAAGAAGAAGAATGCGGATGTGACGTAGAGGAGGAGGAAGATGTGTTAGTTGTGTTATAGATGTTGCTAGTTGCTAATGGCTAACTCTGTTGTGTTTTGTTAGTAGTTTGAGAAGATAAATCTAGACAAATGGACGATAGAATTTGTTTTTTTCTGCATATTGCCATTAATTTTGCTGGTACAGGGGTGGCTGGCTCTAGACAGGGGCGTTTTAATTGTTGGAAGAAATGATGTTATCCCAGAAACTTCTCTCGTAGTTTGAGCGTCAGTAAGATTGCAGGGACAATTCACATTTGTACCTTGTCACTGACATGATTTCTCCTACCTCTAGGCAGCACCAGAGAGTTTTTGTACAGTGATTCTTTGCAAGCATTGGTTAGTGCAGACTGCAGAATGACTACTTTATAAATTATTATTATTGTTATTTTCTCAATTAAACAGGCATCTAACAGTAAGTATCATGTAAATCAGCGGTCCCCAACCAACGGGCCGCGGACTGGTACCAGTCTGTAGGTCATTTGGTATATATATATATTATATATATATTCTCTCTTAATTACGTCCCTGTGCCTCTTGACAGAGGTCAAGACAGGTCAAGACACTCGTCTCGGTCACATGATACGTTACCCAGTTAAGCCCTCAAAGCTAGCAAAAATGAATAAAAAACAAAGGTCTTTGGAAAGCTTCTTCAGTGACCGAAACTAAATTACGGAATAGACTGGACATAAGGAACACACTTCGGGTGTCATTGTCTCCTAGATGGGACCGGTTCGTTGCTGAGAAACAAGCTCAGGGCTCCCACTAATTCAGCATAATGGTGAGTTGTATTTTTATGCACTTTATATTTGCATTATATTTATACTTCAGCAAGAATAAAAGTGTTGTTTACTTACGACAGATATCTGGAGTTCTCCATTTTACGCAGACACCAACGTCACTACAAGCCTGAGCATAAGCTGCAACCGCTGTGCAGAAACATTCACAGTCTCCTCCAGTGTCGCAGGCACAAGAGTCTTTCACACAGTTTTCATAAAATGGACTGGGATCTACCTGTTATCAAAATATATATATGATAGATACAATTAAAAAAAGTGCTTCGACCATGGCATAAATTGTGATGAATTAAAACACAAATCTGCCGTTACCTTGTCATGGCACTCTTTGAAAGTTTCACCAGTTATAATGCTGCACATTTTTTTTGCCCAGGGATGTCTATGGGTTTTTTTTCCGCAAGAGTCAACATTTTCAGTTACATCCGCGCAGCTGCTTGACCCTTTCCAGCTGTTCGCAAATTCCAATGGTGGGCTCACTGTCAGCTGACCCTTGGTGGTGAAGTCATTCTGTCCATCACCATCAAAATTTCCACACAGGCCACATACCTTTCCCTGCACAGCCATGCAAGAGGAGACCAAAAGGACAATATTTAATAAATATACACTTGTCGTAGGAACAAGCAGACGTTAATGTACTTTATTTTTGAACCTCTTCCCCCAACCTCTCCATGTTATGATTCAGTATAATCCCAGTTGGAGGAAGGTGGAATATGCAGTCAAACAATTGTGGGACTAAAAAATGCATAGAATAAATATGGTTCAAGTCAAAGCCAGACTAAAGAGAGAGCTCTTGACTTTGTGAAAAAGGACACCCCACCTTGGGTTTTCCTTTTAACTATAGGGGTGATTAAAAGGTCATTACGAGAAGACCTGAGGGTCCTAGCAGGTTCATAAGTTAAAAGAAATTCTCAAAACCATTGAAAGCTTTGTAAACAAATAAAAGGATCATAAAATCATTTTTTAGACTGACAGGTAACCAGTGGAGAGACTTTAAAATTGTTGAAATGGGAGCTCTCTTTCTAGTCCTTGTCAACAGATGTGCAGCTATTTTCTTCTTATAAAGACCAGAAAGTTGACCGTTACAGTAGTCAGTTCTGCAGGTAATAAAGGCCTGCATTAGTTTCTCTCTGTTGGCTTGAGAGAGAAACGGTCGTACTGCAGTGTAGCTAGAGGCAGATGCAAATGAATCCTAACAAAACTGTAACTCTGAATCTTGTGATTTATCATTGTTACAACAATTAAGTTTAAATTAAATTGGGACTCACGCTGTGCTGTGGTTCCAGGAGAATGCGAACAGCTGTTTTGCGATCCCACATAACTGCTAAACCAATGGCAGATTCAATCACCAGATATAAGCCAACCTCTCTTATTTTGTACTCAATCTGAGTGCCTTGCCCCAGGTCCTCCTCTTCATATTTGCCCTTTGATAGTTTGATTTCCATTCGCTGTAATATTAAGGAGATTAGCATTGTAACTTTCAATGCAATGTAAACATGGCAGTTTGAAGTAAGACAGATTTAGGCACAGATCAATATCACCTGTTGGTATGAAAGCCACTCCCAGTTGGATTCTTGACTATTTTGGAGCATGTTGTTCCTGTAGATCCACATGGTACATTTTCTGTGATAACTCCAAAACTGTCCTGACTGTTTTATTGCCACATTTGTTCTTCAAAGAGAAAAATCATTAAACATTTTGTATGTTTGGCTATAGTAGACAGACACTAATGATCAGTATGGGCTTTACTTAGCCTACAATATTTTAAGTTTGTAGAAAATATCCACATCTAATGAAAGTGTAATGGATCACCAGCAAGATTGTGCATTCATATTTTGTGATTGTGACAAACACTTATCCTAAGTTGTCCAAGATCACCCCTATTTACTATAGTGCACTACAGTACCTATAATTGTCTGGCTATTTTGGACAAACATTTGGCCACAATCACTCCTTGGGTCATCGGATTTGGATGGCATGTTTTGTTTACCTTAACAGCAACATAGGTACATTCTCCTGGAAACCCATATGTTTGTTGGATCAAATGTATTGTAGTGGCCGGCCCTACAAATAGTAACTTCTGAACATGTTTTTTTGTGCACTCCCAATGTCCACCTTTTTGCAGGTACTAGATGTATCAGATAAAAACAATACAATGCAATTAAGTAAAACTAGTACATAGGGATAATATTTCTTCATCATGATACATCTGCTTAAAAAAACAAGATCCTACCAGGTGCTTGCATTGGTTAGTTATGTTTGTTCCAGAGGCATACAAATGCTTATCATGCTTGCATGGACAATCATGTTTTTTTCACACAGGAACTTTGCCATCATCCAGAGGCCACTTGACACAGACAGCCAGACTGACACTCTGTGGAGTCCTGGGGAGATAGAAATCACAGAGATAGAGAAAACATCACTGACACTGTTCTGGAATACTTTCTGAAAAGTTTATACAGTGTGTAATATAGGATCTTACTAATAAATCTCAGGAATTTAGGCTGAGTTATATATATTAGGTTGAGTTATATATATATAATATATATATGTATAAAAATATCTCACACAGTCATCGCTGTCCGGATTTGAATGTTGGAGCACACTGCAATCCAAAACTTTCTTACACCCAAGAGGGAACAGCTAAAATAAACTTCTTTGGAGAATGACATGCTGTAGAAAAACAAGACAGGACACCATTTTAATATCTAAAATTCATGTGAACTGAAATCTTGTGAAGTAATAATTTTTAAAAAACTCATTTGATGATGAGGGGGTCTCCAGGAGCCGTGCAATGAAGCTGCTCTGCATTGATGCACACACTGTGGGAAAATGCCAAAGATCAAAGATGCAACACAAAGTAACAAATATAGTTTTTATAGCTTTAAATCTTATCTCTACATCCAAGCATTACAATAATGCTAAATCCTTTGTTTGAGATAAATAATTTGGAAGTCCAGTGTCACTAAATTGGAAAAACAGACTCACCAGTGTTCATCTTGATGTTGATGACTTTCCTGGTTTGGGAGGACATCAGGTAGCAGGGATATTTTGACACAGGACACAGGTGGTCTTTTCTGCTTAAGAACCTCTAGGGCAGGAGCATCCATCCACAGGCAGGAAGTCAGAACTGCAGCTTTGCTGGTTTGAGCTCAGCGATTTACATAAGTCATCTGGCAGCATCTCTAAGATGCTCATATGAGAAGATTTGAGATTTTGGGCAGGTCTTTGTTTATCTGTTTGTGCACAATGTAAATGAGGGTTGCTTAATACTTAAGACTAACAAATGAAAGGAAAGATAATCATTAGTTCAGAAACATCACTCAGCTTCACCACAACATATTGAAAGAAATTTCACCGCAGAGACGTTGTCTCTCCAACCTGTCAGGATCATCTTTAATGCACAACAGGCGAGGAGGAGAAGACGGCACACAGGCAGGCCTCACTCTTCTCACAGGTACAGCTAGCATACATACATCGCTGCAGAAGTCAGCAAGAAATTTTAGAGATTATTGTTCATCAAAAATTTAAATAAAGAAATCAAATAAAGAAAGTCAAACAGAAATGTTGTTGTGTTGTTGTACCTATGGTACATCTCAGGATCCACTCTGAATGGCAATTCTAGTGAACGCGGTTGCTCTGACTTTTGTAGCAAGGCACACCAGTGTTTGGCATACCTCTCTAAGAGTGAATAAACAATAATTATTTAATGTAGGAAATATATTGGCACTGTTGGTGGGTGATATATTACATTACATTGAAAAAGGAACAGATAAAATGACTCAGAGGCACCTGCAATACTGTTTACTATTTTCAAGGTTGACTGAACAGGGTCATCAGGTCTTTCTCTCTGTCTTTGCACGTAGCAGAAGCTTTCCAGGAGTTACAAATGTTGCTGCTGTTCCCTCTCCACTATCTCCTGAGAAGACATCATGTCATCTTTCAGACCATGCTGTAGTTCCCACATAAAACCTGAAGAAACCAAATATTGTAATGGTCAATCATATGCTTGTTTGTTTGCTACTCAGCCAACAAGTATTGAGATCTCTTTCATAGTAGAGCCCTGCACTCCCGCGGGAGTCCCGCAGGTCCGACCCAAAGCAGGACAAATTTTGAAAGCTCATTGCAGGGGGAGCGTACAATGCGGGGGCGGGAGAGGTGATAAGCTGTAGTCCCAAACTAAAACCTGTATAAAATAAAACGTATAAATGATCAATTTATGTCCATCATATATAATTTGTGCTGGAAATTTTATTTGGCATTAATAAAAACATTTTAAGGCGCCTAAATTTGCGGATGTCGTCTAATCTCGTGTACGTTTCAGACAATTTGTTTCCGCTTCTTCCGTGTTTGAGATCTCCGATCATGGCAGAGAACATGTTCGCTGGCACCGCACCCTCACTGCCGTAAAAGTAGGTGAAGGATCGGGTCCATGTAGAGCCCAGCTAAGCTCAGTGTATGTTAATTTCTCAAGCCAATGAAAAGAACTCAGAAGAAATAACGCCTGCATCTTGCAGTCTTGTGGGCGGGAGCGAGAAAATATGGCAGGCGCAGGCAGAGCAGGACTGAAAATCATAATTTTCTGTGGGAGATGGACTGAAAATTTGTCGCTGCAGACCTCTATTTCATAGTAATGTAAATGTGGCAGTTTCTACAATACTGTCACACATTGTCAGAAAGTAAAAGGTTTTTATGCCCTATGTTAAGACAAATGTAAAACTTACCAATGATCTTTGCTTTGTAGCGCTGATCCAGTGTGACATAGACCTGCATGAGAGGCACATGCTGGATCTGGAATTTGTAACCCAAAATTGGTCTGGAGCATGATGTGAAAGGATGACGCGTGGAATATGTTGATGTCACCTTTGAATAAAGAGAAATACAGAAAACGATCAGGTCATATGTTGATTATTGATATTGTGACAGTAATGTTATTTAATATAACATTCAGAGTTTCCATTTTTCTGACCCACCTGATTCGTATGGCAAAGTGACAGTCTGCATATTTTGCTTTACTATGCCATCAGAAGTGAACATTAAAACCTGCAATAAAAAGCAGAAGTGATCATTAGATAGTTGCAGACACAATAGAAATTGAAGTATGTATAAAATATAAAGTCTATGTAAAGTAAGAATGAATTATAAATAAACGGGTTAAGTCAGACCAAAGAAGAAAGTGACCACCAGGTCAGACGGATGATTAAAACTATCTACTACAAGTTTATGAAATGGAATAGGTAACCAAATCAGGTAAAAACAGCCTCTAAGATCCGGGACTGTGGGGGTGTGTCCACTGAATGTGCTGAAGCCACGTCCACTCATCGGAGCAGTCAAGCAGCAATTTTGAAGCAACTGAAACGTGTCAGATGAGTTTAGAAATGACATGACTAACACTGGAGTGAGTGAAAGACTGAAACATTGGAGTGAGATGAATTAATCTCTATCTCTCTGCTAGGGGTGCAGGTGTGTTTGTTCAGGGTGGTTCAGTGTGTCATCGATTACCTTACATAACCGCCCCAAAAAATCCTGGACTGAAAACTGGTGAAAAACTGTCTCAACTCCACATTTCAAGTGTTTTCATGTTTTCAGCAACTATTTTCCAACATATTAAATGTAGTTTGAAAGAAATCTCAGAGTCGCCTTTACAAAGACTTTAAGTCTTCTTCAATAACCGCAGTTTAATCCACATTGTTTCTGGGTCATTGTTCAGCACGACGTATGGGTCTTAAGGCAAGTGTCAAACTCTTCGCCTTACATGGCACCAGCTGAGCCAGGATTTTAAACTTTGAACTTGAAGCATCCTGAAAACATACACAGCATAAGCACAATTAAATAAATAACAATTTATGATTTTCATAAGCAGATTATACGGCTTCAAAAAATTTAACACTAGTAAAAACAATGACTTATTCACCTTGCTTCACTAAGGTGTAGTAACAGTCTCCATGGAAGGTGTAGCTTTTTCCATCAAAGGTAGTGACATGTGAACCTTCTTCAACTGCACACGTAGCAGGTGCTTTAAGGCTCTTACAGTCCCAGCTACCCTTCGAACATGCAAAAATCAAACAACACAAACCGTGACGCAGTTTACAAAACACATTAAAGATTAAAGAGACAAATAAAATATTCTGTTTAGATACTTTAAAGGTCCACTGTGTCGATTTAGTGGCTAGATGCCACTAAAAGTTGGTGATGTGTTGGTTGCGGTGGTGTTTGGTAAGCAAACTGAACATGCTATGGCATTACCCTTTCCAAGTGTGAAGGACAAACTACAATGGCTGTAAAATTCCTGAAAAACACGAAATGCCTATTTCTGCCAGAATTTGGTTTGTCCGCCTGACTGGGCGTGTGTACAAACATGGCCGAACTGTTGTGTGTACTGGTGGCCAACTGGTTAAGCTACACAACAAAGACACAGTGATCATATACTTCAATGAAAACATGTGAATACGTGAATACACAGACAGATCTGGACAACAAATCCTTCTAAATTTGACACTCTGAACATTTAACAATGTGACTTCATTTTTTCCAACCCTGGTAAACTTCACCATCGTTATAGGCTCTGTTGTGTTTGCACTGACACTTAGTTTGAGGAATGCATCCTCTCTGGGAAATATCATCAAACACAGTTCCTGAGTAGACACATGTGACATTAGCATGTTTCAAAGGCCAAGTAATTACTTTACTTACAATAATAAAACACACAATAATAATGAACAATGTGAACAGCACTCAACCAGGAGGACAGAAGCAGCCGCCTGTTTTGTGGTCCTCAGACAGAACATGTGTGTCCAGATGTGAGCATGTATCTGACAAGGGGACCCACTCTCCTGATAAATCATGTTGAATGGGCAATCTTTTAGCTGTGAATACATGGTATAATCAGTGCCAGTAGCTGAATTTAAACACTTACATTACTTTTTGCCAGCCTCCTCTTCGCTGCAAGAGTGTGGTGTTGAATTGAAGCATTGTAGCAGTAGCTAGCTACTCAGCTGGATATAGAGACAATAACAAAACACAAACTTACCACAGAAATCAGCTGTTCTCCAGTTGGAGGGCTCTGCTCCTGCATGAAATTACCTGTCGGAGAACTCAGACAACCGTGCTGCATTTACAGAAGTCACTTGTACTGTTGAGCAGCTGCACATGTCCCGCACAAATAATGTACGGGTTTGGGGCGCTAATGAGTTTGGAGCAGGCTTTCCAGGACTTTGAACGCAGCATCTCACACAGATTTTGCTAAGAGGAGGAAAATAGAGACAGGTAAGTTGGGTAAATAAAAAGTTATGGTAAATGGACTGTACTTATATAGCTCCTTTCTACTCTTCCGACCACTCAAAGGGCATTACATCTCATTCACCCATTCACACACATTCATATACTGATGCCATTGGCAAGTGCAAGGTCCTGCGCTTATCAGTTTGGAGGAGCTAACCATTCATACGCATTCACACACCGATGGCACAGCCTTCGGGAGCAGTTTGGGGGTTCAGTATCTTGCCCATCGACACTTCGACATGCAGAGTGGACGGATCAAACCACCGACTGATTAGTGGATGACCCGCTCTACCTCCAAGCCACAGCTGCCCCTTTATGTTACTTAGTATTACTATTAACCCATTAAGCAAAACTATGCGGATGGTAGACTCACATAGTTCTTGCATGATTTTGGCAGAGTCACAGCATCTTCCTCCTCAGGGGGGTCTTCACACTCATCATTTGAATGATGGACTTTCTGCTTGTTGCCAAACTCAATCGGGCTGATTTTGCGACCTGCTTATGATTATAAAGTCAAATATCCAAAAATACAGCGGACGACTGAATATAAAACATTCTTAGTTTGTGCTTCATAATATACCAAATAAATAAAATGCTTAAAGAGAATAAATCGAACTTTTATGAATGAACTCATTGTAGACACGAACACCATTGAAGTTCCACAAAGTCCACAAGTATGATTGGCATAGTCAATGCATCGAGTTCCACCTACAACAGACACAACAAAACAGTTAGTAAAACAGGTTTTTGATATATTTTTGGATTTATTAACACTAGTCATCATTAAATGCCCAACACTAATATCATACTATCATAATGTGACCTACTGAACCTTCTGAACTTGCATCAGAAGGCTTGCAAGTCCTTGTGTTTTTGTCTCCATCCGCCACCACTCCAGCTTTCTTATATGGCTATTCCACTCAACAAGCAGCATGAATAATAACAACTGTCTTTAATGATGCTCATTAGGACTATTAAGTAGAAAGTAATTCAAATTGATTCTGCTAGTGATTTTTAAAATTTACTTTGCAGTGAGCACCCCAAATCAATGCAGGAGTATTCTAATGTTTACATAATTATAATCTGTTATTTAATATACACAATACAATAATAGCAAATAAAGCTGCTATCGTCACTTGCATCATCACCATTCCACATGACAACGATGCCAACTGACTTGAATATGATGTAAACAGCGTTTCTTTGTATTTCTACCCCAGCCTTGTTGTATGGGATTTTAACACTGGCAAAGAGAGAATGGTATCTTAATTATAATGCACAGATATCAGATATCACAAATATATTGTGAACAAAATAGTCTCAGTGTTCAGTGTAGGTTTTTACTTACAAGACATCATTCACAGTGACAAGGCTCTTGTTGAGGTGGAAAGAAACGCCATTGATGCAGACCACCAGATAACTTATTATAGGGTTTCCAAGTATGTTCTTTCCTTTTCATGTGCACTGAGAACTCCTTGAGGACTTGTGGTGTCAGAAGCCAGGTTGTATTCACACATACCAGGAACTGGAACACATCTCCATCAAACGCCTTAGAAGTGCTGTCTGCCCCAGGTGCTGCAGGTGTTTCCCACATGGTTGCGAACTGAGGACACAAAATGAGAAAGAAATGTTACCATTAACATGTATTCACATGGACATAACTACTTCTTTAAAATTATTATTTTAAAATTAAAATCTAATATTTAATTTGTTTGAGCATAATAAATATTAGACACAGTGCTGTACATTATACTTCTAAACTTCAAACAGAAAAACATTTAAAAAATCTATTAGGAGCAATCTAAAATATTAGTCTTACTCCTTTTAGCATGGATATCAATGACACTGCTAAAAGACAAAGTACAGAAACATAGTCCACACAAAGCTCCACTTCATTGTTGCCAATGAGCTGCAGTCTCTAAAACAAGGAATAGCCAGATCATGACAAGTGAACACCCTTTATATTGTGATAGCTTAATTGATCTCTTTTGATCCCACCCTTTGAATTGTTGCTTTAAAATGTAATGGTGATATTTATGTGTGTCATCGAGATTAAACACACAGCTAAAGCCTCATATTAAAACAACGACTGTCAGGTTTACCTGACAGTCATATTTTGTTGACATTGTGCTCATTTTGTCCCAGGTTTTCTCACACGTTATTCATTTGGAGGAAACTCCTCCTGATAAAGTCACTGTAAAATATATAATACATTTTTCAAAATCACAACTACTAAGATGGAAGATGTATAAACATGTAAGATATATAAAGTAGTTTATAGAGTTTACAGTAACAGGTGGACAAACATGCACAGAGAGCCAGTTTAGACATCTCTGTGTGTTGATGCAGTGTAATCTTAATGTGGAGTCAACCAACAATAACTATCCATGCCTGACTCCAAACTTGAACTTTGAACTTTCATCCTACAAATAGATATATATCATGACACTTTGCCCAAGTTTTTTGTGTCTTTGCTTTTTGTGTTCTTTTGCTCAAAAAATATTATTATTTATTATTATAAATTATTATTAAATTATAGGTTCTGTACATTTATCCTAAAGCACTTTTTCTGCTGTTTTGGGTTTTAATCTGCAAAATCAGGATCCTTTGTCATACGCAAATATCTATATATAAATACAACATTAATTAAAAAGATACTGTTATTAAAATGTAGTAAAACAAATTGCATGATTAATATGACTAACCCAGGATGCAGGTAATACTGTATCCCGTGATTACTGTCATCCCCACGGCAGTGTCAACTTAAAATACGCAAGAATAGAAATGACAATGGCACTATTGTACAACACTGATGTGTTATTATTAGGATGAGATGGTCTTTTTAAGTAGCTTTTCTTTGTCGGACAGAGGAGTTTACAATGGCACTTCACACATCTGTGACACTAGAGCTGTCACTCAAAGTGTTGGCCGGGCCAGGGATCATACCAATAACTCTACAAATGAAGCCTGCTAAGGCAAAAGTACAGTGTGTAAGAAAGCCGCAGTGTAACATGACAGGAATAGTCCAGTCTGTGGTGTAGTCTAGTCTGGAGTCTGACAGTGAGTAAAGAATATGTTAGTTTAGCAGAAAGTGTGTCAAAGTAAACTGTATTCTTGTTGTAATAGGTCATAAGTTTCAATTTGCATACTTGTATTCAAGCAGAAAGCCTTGTCTTACACACAGCAGAAGGGTCATTGACTATCTGTCATATGTGGTGATCATAGAAATGGGCTAGGTATTGTATGTAAGAGGTCCTCTGTCCACTATAGGTCAAATGGGAATTTACAGCTGGCCTTCTCTTAGATCAAGAACCTCTTTGTATACAACGAAACACATGCCAAAACATATTTTTGGCACCCAGCTAATGAGCTTTTTGAGATTGATTGAAAGTGGTGAAAACGTTCTAAATATAGCGCACACTTAAACAGATGTTGAGGTTTTTATGTGGCTAAAATACGTTTTGCTGCGTCCCCGTCCCACAGCAGTACAGCTCTGCTTCTGTGCCAGATCTCCTGTCTGCTTCTACAAACACGGTGTGCACTGATCACAATCATCCACTTCAAAATACTCCAAACTATCCCATTAAAGTCTGTGCAGTTTTCTGACACTTATTTGTTTAAACCTCTCTATGACAGTGAGTATGAGCGATGAACACATGTTGAAATGGTCCTTCCTCGAATCAAACTGGTTTAAGACAATTTGGCCATCCTCTATTTACCTTTGTGATAGTGTATTATTTCTAACTGTTGCGTTGTATAAAAATCAAGCCAAGAGATGTCACGTCAGGCTGCCATCTTTGTTTGGACATTTGACCAGAGAGACAGACAGTAGCTCACCACTACAACATTAACTTGGTAAATTAACTGAATATTGTTAATAAATTAAAATTATAAACTGGCTAACTAAGGTAACTAACAATTGACACTTTCCCCCCCAAATAATCCATAACCACCATCAGGCTCCTAACATTAACTGGACTTCCTGTAGTTCCTGTTGCCCTCTGACCTCAACTGTGTTATTAAAGAGAGGACAAAATTACACCCCCTGCTGTCCAAAGTTTTCTTATTTTCTGTTTTCCCCACACCTGGCTACACACACAGTAGTTTAACAGTTTAACGACGCACAGGTCCAGTATACTTGTACAAACTGTTGATATTCAATGCCTTCATAGTATTGAGAATATATAAATAGCCAAACTGACATTAATACATTCATTTTTAATCCTTAATTTATGATTTAGATAGCATGAGAGTAGTTTTTTACGGTTCTACACTGCTCTTTTTTGGAGAAAAAAAAACACCTATATCACACTATATATATCACACTATATCATGTATACACACAGATGTAGAATATATCGTTTGACTGTTGACATGACATGTTAGGTATTTTTACTGATGTCAAATGTCAAAATGGGTCAATTCTGACTCGAACACTATGTGAGGGTTAATGTCTGTGCTTCCTTAACTGTCTGTGGCTCATTGTTAAAGAACGGCATTCCTGCTTCATATACTCATATTACGCCTTGGCAAAACAACAACAACAAACAGATACAAAATAGTACATTATAAATGAATCAAATAATATATAACTTGTGTGGTATACTTTCTTATAAGCATTTCATAGTATTTCATTGATCTCTCCTAAGATTACAGTTGAATGTGAAGTGCATGTTTATAATGTAACTTGAAACAACCTCTCTCTAATTGAAGAATAAGCATTCTATAGTATTTATGATCTCTCTTGGGAAAATGGTGAACTTTTTACCTTTCTCTCTCTGAGTGATGGTTCTGTGTCATGACCTTTTGTTATCTCTCTCTTAGTAACAGATGTGGTAGAGTAAGATGGAACGACGGAAGTTGATTCCTTAAAAGGACAGTTTTCAGGATGTTTATTCATGTTTTCCTGCAAGTATAAGACCTAGCCCAGGAGAAGAGGGGTACAACAATTTGGGGAATTCGGCATGAAGATTGAAGTGTTTGGATCAAGAGATGCATCTCAAACTCACTTGTTTCTTTGAATAAAGTCCGAATTATTCAAGTCAAGACAAGTTTGTTTTGGCCTTTAAAGTACTCATTTAATATTTTATTAATAATAAATGTATATTTGTCTTTGTAACTGATAACCTATTATTACAAATTAAAACAATAAGCAAATTAAAGTCAGATTAGCACAAACAAGACAATAAAGGGGATGAGACATAAACAGAGTTGCATATTTTTATTTGAAATGATAAATACTCTCTACAGTAGTACTACTTTTACTTTGTAAGAGATTGATTGTTAAGACTGTATGAGAAGAAAAATTTAAATCCCACATCCATTAATGCGATGACATATATTTGATTACAGAAGTGTGAAGCTTCGCCTCCTGCGAGCATGTTGTCCAGCAGTTTTAGTGCAGTCTGTGTTGTGACAGCCACACTCCTCCACATGCATGTATGTGTAGGGAACCACCTTTCCATCTGAACACTGCAAGTCAACAGTGCGATTGCTGAAGCGCATCTCCTTACAGCAGGAGCAGGAATGTTGCATAGCAGCTGCTGCTTCAGAGTACCTGAAAAAAGCAGGGTCAGAATTGATTAATATACTCAAATTCTGTGCACACTAAACATGACTTTCAAGTGGAATGAAAAATATTAACATCATCATACTGAACCTCTGAAAAAGAAGATAATTAAACAGAGGAGGTTAGCACCATGGTGTAGCCAGCAGACTCGCAAATTAAAGCAAGTGGCACGTAATTCTGAACGTAAATGGCGTACCACCAAACTGGAAGAATCTCGTTTAGTCTGGCAGAATAATCTTAAAACTTACAGGAAGGCTCTCCGTAATGCCAGAACAGCCTATTACTCTTCATTAATAGAGGAAAATAAGAACAACCCCAGGTTTCTCTTCAGCACTGTAGCCAGGCTAACAGAGAACCGCAGCTCTATTGACCCATCTATTCCTTTAGGTCTAACTAATAATGACTTCATGAGCTTCTTTAATAATAAAATTATAACTATTAAAGACAAAATTCATCACGCCTTGCCTTCGACAGGCACTGATCTGCATTCTGATACAGCAATCTTGGAAACAGCTGCAAAACCTGATATATATTTAGACTGTTTGTCTCCCATTGACCTTCATCAAATAACTTCAATAATTTCTTCATCTAAGCCGTCAACCTGTCTCTTAGACCCCATCCCAACCAGGCTGGTCAAGGATGTCTTACCTCTAGTCAGCCCCCCTTTATTGGATATGATTAATCTGTCTTTATTATCAGGATATGTACCACAGTCCTTTAAAGTAGCCGTAATTAAACCTCTTCTTAAAAAGCCCACCCTAGATCCAGAGGTTTTAGCCAATTACAGACCAATATCAAATCTTCCATTTCTCTCTAAGATACTTGAGAAAGCTGTAGCTAATCAGCTTTGTGACTTTCTCTATAAGAACAGTTTATTTGAGGATTTTCAGTCAGGATTTAGAGTGCATCACAGCACGGAGACCACACTAGTCAAAGTCACAAATGACCTCCTAATGGCATCAGACAAAGGACTCATTTCTGTACTTGTCCTGTTAGATCTTAGTGCCGCATTTGACACCATTGACCATCAAATTCTTTTACATAGACTGGAGGATCAAGTTGGTATCAAAGGAACCGCCCTAAGCTTGTTTAAGTCATATTTCTTAGATCGATCTCAGTTTGTTCACGTCAATGATGAATCCTCCATGCACACCAAAGTTTGTCACGGCGTTCCACAAGGTTCTGTACTAGGACCACCTCTATTCAGTTTATATATGCTTCCTCTAGGGAACATTATTAGGAATCACTCCATTAATTTTCATTGCTATGCTGATGACACCCAATTATATTTGTCGATCAAGCCTGATGAAACCAATCCGTTAACTAAACTCCAAGCATGCCTTAAGGATATAAAAAGTTGGATGACCTACAATTTTCTGATGCTGAATTCAGACAAGACTGAAGTTCTTGTAATTGGACCTAAACACCTCAGAAACTCTCTTCCCGGAGACTTGGTTACCTTAGATGAGATCACTCTGGCTTCCAGCTCCACTGTAAAGAATCTTGGAGTTGTTTTTGATCAGGATTTGTCCTTTAACGTCCACATAAAACAAATTTCAAGGACTGCATTCTTCCACTTACGCAACATTGCCAAAATCAGACGCATCGTGTCTCAAGCGGATGCAGAAAAACTAGTCCATGCATTTGTTACTTCTAGGCTGGACTATTGTAACTCTTTGTTATCAGGCTGCTCAAATAAGTCTCTTAGGTCTTTGCAGCTAATTCAGAATGCTGCTGCACGTGTTCTGACAGGAACCAAGATCAGAGATCACATCTCTCCCATTTTGGCTTCCTTGCACTGGCTACCTGTTAAGTCTAGAATAGAATTTAAAATTCTTCTCCTTACATACAAAGCTCTTCATGGCCAGGCACCATCGTATCTGAAAGAACTCATAGTACCTTACTACCCCTATAGACCACTGCGCTCTCAGAATGCTGGGTCTCTTGTGGTTCCTATAGTTTCCAAAAGTAGATTGGGAGCCAGAGCTTTCAGCTATCAAGCTCCTCTTCTGTGGAACAAACTACCATTCTGGGTTCGGGAGGCAGACACAGTCAACACCTTCAAGAGTAGACTTAAGACTTTCCTTTTTGAAAGCGCTTATAGTTAGGGCTGACTCAGGTCATCCCTTAGTTATGCTGCCATAGAACTAGACTGCCGGGGGACTCCCCCCCACCCCCCCGCCTGTCTCTTTCTGGGTTATGCCTAGCCAGGCACGGTAATGGTTGAAGATGCAGTCACATCTCCCTTTACTGAAAACCCTCTCTCTCTCTCTCTCTTTCTCTCTCTCTCTCTCTCTCTCTCTCTCTCCCCCATCACCATTACCGTCAATGCATGTTACTAACTAAACTTCTTCCCCGGAGTTTCTGTGCTTTCTCGTCCAGCAGGTTCTCATGGATCGTGGCTGCTGCTGTGGTCTGCTGACGTCTACTATATATAGCATCACTGTCATTATTGCTACCGTATCTCTACTACAGTTTATAGTTAGCTAATGATTTACTGCTGCTGTGCATCTGTGTCCCTCTAACTCTATCACAGGTTCCACTGCTACTGTAATCATTCTATCATTTATTGTAATTCATTGTCATTCTATCATTCATTGTATTTGTACAATATGTTTGTGTTGATTTGTTCTGTACACGTGACATCCATTGCACGTCTGTCCGTCCTGGGAGAGGGATCCCTCCTCTGTGGCTCTTCCTGAGGTTTCTTCCACATTTTTTCCCTGTTAAAAGGGTTTTTTGTGGGCAAGTTTTTCCTTACTCGAACCGAGGGTCTAAGGACAGAGGGTGTCACTCCCTGTACAGATTGTAAAGCCCTCTGAGGCAAAATGTGTTTTGTGACTTTGGGCTATATAAATAAAATTTGATTTGATTTGATTTGATTTGATCCTTACTTGGTGAAAGTGTTGCAGGATCCTTCACAATATGGCATGTCTACCTCCTCCTTTGACTGACAGGTGCTGCTCCTAATACGGGTTTTCATGGGTATTAACTTGCAGGCCTTCTCCTTCTCCACACCTTTGCAAAAGAGACACACAATTAGCTTCTTTTCACTGAAGTACCTTCTATCTAAAAGTAAACTAAATATCATACTCACAAATTTTACAACAGCCATTCGCTGCAGTCTGAATTGTGTCCTATAAGGAGGAAAATAGACAAAGCAACAGACTTTGTTTTAATGCAAGTTCTTGAAGACACCAGAGTCAGTCCAGAGCTGTTAAAATTTGTCAATACTTACAGGTTGGCAGTTGCTCTGCTGGAATGGCGGACAGACAGTGTATAAACTGGTTGTTGTCAACGTCTCACCGCTCTTATCGCAAGTGTAACGTTGACACTTATCCTCAGGTGGTGACCATGTCTGCCCTTCCTGTAGATCAGTAAAGACAATGAATAAACACCAAGACACACATACACATAAGCTAAGATACACACAGATAATTAAAAAATACTAATACTAAATAAAATATGAACTTTTAATTATGAACACGTGGAGTCACACCAAATTTTGATGATCCAACTTACCTTCAAGAGCTGCATGGTACTATTAACACTGAGGATGCAGTGTGTCTGTACACATTTACCGCAGCATTCATCTGATTTAGTTTCCACATAATCATACCCCTGAGAGAAAGAGAGGAGTTAAGTTACAGTTTATCCTCCCAGTGAATATATTCTGATGAAAACAAGCTGCATTGCATATGGTGTATATTATGTGTATATTATGAATAATGTGATCTTGCTCACCCTTTTACAAGTTTTTTCACATTGCTGACGCTCACATTGTACTTCCAATAGTTTTGATTTGGGGTTCACTGCACTGGTACAGGTGCAATTCTGACATTTATTCCCAGGAACTGAAGAACCAGACTAGCAAATGCAAAGAGAAAATACTAATATTTGTCTTTTGGCCATTCGATCGAGCACCAGATGTCAAATTATAAATGTGTTTTCTTCTTTACCTGGTATTCAATGTTGTTGTAGACACAAACTCTTTTAGGCTCTAGAAAAGAGTATGACATGATTCATAACAATGGATATCAGGTGTCATTGTGGTCATTATTTATCACATGAATTAAAACTATGAACGAATGAGCTCACTACATGTATATTCTGTACAGCATTTTCCCTTACGAACACTGAAAATCTGATTCGTTCCAAATGAACATCTCACGTCGTTGATCTTACAAGTGTTACTCTGACATTCTTTGGAGATGATAAAACTGTTATTATTCAGAGCCATATTAAAAAAACACCATCAGCAAATAGTCATGAAAATGTAAAAAGACAAATGTGCACTGATGTTGTGTCTTACGGCAAACAGAGGTAGGACAGCAGGGATCCGATGGATTAGTTTGGTTGATGAGACCATACCCGGGATCATTGCACTTTTCTAGAGTTGTTGCTGGGCACATCTTAGGCTTGCATGAAACAGTCTTGGTGGACTCATTGCAGGTGCAGCCTTGGCATTTGTAGTTAAATGTCTCATTAAACTGAAAGAGCAAACCACAGCAGTGAATTAATTGTATCTTGCAAGTAAACAACACAAGTTAGGAAATTAACTGATTAAATAGAAGATGTAGCTCACCGCTCGAGGAATGCCCTCAGGATCAAGACATCCTGTTGGAACACAATTATTATTGTAGGAAGATTTGCTGGCTGATTAATGTGTTGCACTCTACAAATGCCACCATTACTGCAGTGGTCTTGTCAAAGTGAACAGTTTCACTGACTGTTTGGATTGTTTTTTTTTTTTTGTTTTTTTTTACCACCACCTTAGACAGATGAAACTCCTGATACAGGAGTTGGGTGAGGAGTAAGGCCCATAAGGAGGGCATTACAGTAACCAAGTCACAAGATGACCTTGTGACTTGGTTACTGTAATGCCCTCCTTATGGGCCTCCCAGCCTCCACAATGTCATCCTTTCAGATGACCCACAATGCAGCAACACTCCCGGTTGTTCAGTCAGCCCAAAAGGGCACGTTACCCTGCTGCTCAGCGAGCTCCACTGGCTACCTGTAGCAGCCCGCATTAAATTCAAATTGCTGATGCTTGCCTACAAAGTAGTCTCTAGCTCTGCACCCACTTACTTGAATGCCTTTCAATCTTTCAATCCAATGCATGACATTAGTATGCTCAGGGCAATCCAAACTCTTCTTATCTGTTGCTCCCTGTTGGTGGAACATCCTACCAGTTTCTACCAGATCTGGGGTGGGGTGCCACGCTCTACCTTAAAAAACTCCTTAAGACCCAACTCTTAAGCGATTACCTCCTCTTCTAGCACTACCAGCAGCTGGACATGCTAAATCTATCCCCCTTCCCCAACTGTCACTTGTTTCTATGCAAGTAGTAAATGGTGCAACATGTGCTTGTTGCACTGTATGTTCATTGTTTCCCTTTTTGAAGTCGCTTTTGATAAAAGCATCAGCTAAATTACTCAATATAATGTAAATGTAACACTGTAGGTGGGTTTAAAAGCAAGATCTCACCACGGCAGTGATAACTTTGTTATGTTATATTACATCATTAAATGGGACAGTGAACAAAACCTCAGATGATACCTGGTAGGTCTGATGTTGAATCTCTTGCTCAATGAAACTTCAGTGATTACACAGTACATGGCATGGGGAAACCATTAAATCACAGATTCTATGATTAATATTCAACTCTTCCTACCAACTTTGAGCTTTGATGCTGGTTGAGCTAAAGCCATCACCATGTGGTTAATGCTCTATAGATTCAGGCAAATTATATAGCTTCAGGAAATGTACACTTACCACACTTTTCAACACATATGCCAGACTCTCTGTTGAAGAGTTTCTTTCCTTCAGGACAAAAGCAGCCCTCAGTAGTGGAGTTCATAGTGAGTTCCTCAGGACTGTAATATTATAATATCAGCATGAAAGAACATAAATGGTATTCTCTCATATCTCAAAGTCACACTTATTTTTAGTGATGAAACAAACAACAAATAACATTTATTATTTTCTATGATCAAGGCCATGTCCTTAGGGATAGGGACAATTACAAAAACAGCAAAGAGAACTGGTAAAATATTAAGAAAACTAAACTACTCCATTGGGTTAAAAAATATTACTCTTCATTTTTTTTACAACTAAAATATTTCCATTATAGCAAGAAGCCATATAATAGTCATGTAAATGTTTATGTAAACAATAAAACCAGTACACTTTCTTTTCAATACAACTTACTCGTCTTCACAGGTTGGCTGTTCTGCAGGGCCACATGGCTTGTAAACTTTGTCTGAAGGGCAGTCACTGGCTATTAATGAAGAAACCCCAATATAATTGTTATTTCACATACATACTGCCTATATTGTAAGACAATACAAAAATGTAAAATCTTTCAGCTTGTCCCAAAATGTAATGTTAAAATAATTCATGAATAATGAATGGTTGCTTACAACACAGTTCTGTGTGGTTCCTCCAGTGAAGGCAGACCCCGGCCTGAGCACAGGCAGCAGCATAAGCCTGCAAACTTGCGCACTCTATTGATTGATTTGAAACATGGCAGCTATCATAACTACAACCTTGGTAAAATTTTTCAGGAGAGACAAAGGGATGGCACTTTGCAAAGACACTGTGAAAAACAAAAAGATAAAACTGTGATTCAAAAACATTGTCCATGCTTTGACAGAGTTGTAAAGGTATTGTCCTATAACTGCTTTATATTAAAGATATGGGGATGAATTTAAACTACCTGCTGTTCTTAAGCAGATTACATATGCTGTCTTGCTTGCATGGACTTGTGATTGGTGGTTCAGGTTTGGGGGTTGGTGTATGTGGAATTGTGCATTCGGGATGGTCTTTTGCAGGCCAATAGTCAGCCATTACAGCACAATTTTTCACCAGTTTGCCTTTTGGCAACATGCAGTCATCAGCCTGGTTGTTATTGCATGTTCCTGACAATACAGAAGCATAACAGGATTAGGTTTATATATTGCATATTTACTAATATAGTTATTGGAATGGCAATATTCTTACCACAGTGGCCCTGTGTGTTTCTGCCAAAGTGTTGATATGGAAGAGTGATACTAAAGCCATTTATTCCAAATGTAATGACGACTTTCAGAGAAGGGATCTCAAGCACCATGGTAAGGCCAGAATTCATGACCTTAACACCTCTATGTGAATAAGGTAATTTTAGACGTACGTCATTTTTCAATGCCTACAGGTAAAAAAAAAAAAAATATGATGAGAGAAATCAATAATACTGTAAGACATGCTTAAATAAATGTTGATCCATGGAAATGTGGGCTGTACAGGCAGTAATAATCTACTTGATTTTATGGAGACATTTTTTGAAACATAGAATGAGACACACACGGCCTCATCATGTTTTACCTCTAAATTTACTCTTCCAATGACGTTATGATTCTTCAGTTTAAAAACCTGTGTTCCATACATAATAATTATAGATTGAGAGCAGGAGACATGTTCATCTGGATCACAAAAGATATTATCAGCATGAATTTTCAAGTTATATTTTGGCAAAATCTCTTCCATCAAGACATAGGTACAGTTTCCTTGGTAACTGTAATAGAGTCCATCAAATGTAATGTAATGAGGATCTCCCCAGCCTTCACATACACCTGAAAAAATAAGAAAAAAGTTAAAAATATAAAATGTATTTGAGATGAACATGAGTCAATAAAATGTCATTCACTAAAATGTCACTTTTTATGACTTACAGTCACAGTGGTATTGTTGGCAGCAGTGGTACTCATCATAAAGGAGGACTGGTTTCTTTTCATTTGCACAGGTGATGTTTTTAAGCGGTGGACATTCATATGGGACTATTTCAATTGTATTGTTCTCAACGCATCTGGCCATGGTGCAGTTACACAAAGAGAAGGTCTCATTTTGCTGATGTAAATAGAGAAGAAAAAGTTTAAATATGCTCTTAGAATAACATAAAATAGAATACATTTCAATGTGCTAGGTACATAAAGATTCTTACTGTTACATTCCAACCACCGCAAATAGGTGGAGGTGTTGCTGTTGTGGTTGTAGTCGTAGGTACAGTTGGGGTTGTTGTAGACTCTGTGGTTGTGGTTGATGGTTCAGGTGTAGTAGTACTAACAGTTGATGGGGTTGTTGATTCTGTGGTTGTGGTTGATGGTTCAGGTGTAGTAGTCGTAACAGTTGTAGTGGTTGTAGGAGTAGTTGTAGATATTGTGGTTATAGTCGTAGATACAGTTGGTGTTGTAGGAGTTGTTGTCGATACTGGGGTTGTGGTTGTTGTTGTAGTTGTAGTGGTTGTAGGAGTTGTTGTAGATACTGTGGTTGTAGTCGTAGATACAGTTGGTGTTGTAGGAGTTGTAGATACTGTGGTTGTAGTTGTAGATACAGTTGGTGTTGTAGGAGTTGTTGTAGATATTGTGGTTGTGGTTGATGTTGTGGTTGCAGTTGTAGTGGTTGTAGGAGTTGTTGTAGATACTGTGGTTGTAGTCGTAGATACAGTTGGTGTTGTAGGAGTTGTTGTAGATATTGTGGTTATAGTCGTAGATACAGTTGGTGTTGTAGGAGTTGTAGATACTGTGGTCGTGGTTGATGGTTCAGGTGTAGTAGTACTAACAGATGATGGGGTTGTTGATTCTGTGGTTGTGATTGATGGTTCAGGTGTAGTAGCACTAACAGTTGATGGGGTTGTTGATTTTGTGGTTGATGGTTCAGGTGTAGTAGTCGTAACAGTTGTAGTGGTT
>CM053981.1:3865884-4054054 GCA_028641955.1 Protonibea diacanthus
TCCAGCCTTTTTCCGCACCAAGTCGGTGTAAATAATGCTATCATTTTCCTCTGACTGTCTGCACACCGTCTGTGTTTGGCCACTTGTGTTTTTTTCTTTTTGTTTTTTTTTTTTTTTATTGAAACCTGTGGAGTAAAAGAGAAGTGCAGAGAGGGGAGAATAGTTTTTTGTGGAGAATCCAGTCTCTGTGCTGCTGTAGTGAGAAAGAGTACCCGGTGAGGAACGGGGTGGTGGCTGTGCTATGAAAGCAGCCCTCACAAAACTGTGCAGCCTGAAGCAGTAGCAGCCATGTTAGACAAATCTGCGTGAGCTTGAGCCCCACTTAATAACGCAGTGCCCTCTAAAACCAACAGAAAGTTTTTGACAGAGTAAAAGTAAGAAAAAGTTTAACCCCCACCTTTTTTTTCTCTCATTGTCTCTGCTAGGCATGTAGTCCCCTCTTGCCCTCTTTAATTCTCAGCAGTTTATAAAGCAGAAATGCAATCAGAATAGTTCCTCAGTAACAGACACACTTTACATATCTCCTTCCTCCTTTTCTTTCCTTTTAGAGCTCCTGTAGTTCAAGGCCGAGGGGGAAAAAGTTGAAGCCACGAGCTCTGCCTTTGCAGTTTTTAGAACCAGAGCCAAAAGAGGCAGGAAGTTGTTGTACAATAGCGTTACAGTAATCTGCCACAAATGGAAAAAGCCAAATGCTGATCGCCGAGTGGAGAAGGTGGCAGAACAGAGGCAGAAAGAGGGAGGGAGGGACAGAAAGGGAGAGAAAGAGAGCTAGCGTGTGCGAGAGAGACAGACGTTACAGCAAAGAATAATCAATACAATCTAAGATGGTGGAAACAGCCATTCTGTTTGGGTCTCTCCCACTGGTTAACTCATGGCTTGCTTCATGTAAATCTCCTCTATTTTAAGCAGGACGAATCAGCATCTCTTGGGTAGGAGGTGGTGGTGGTGGTGTTTGTGAGGGGTGGAGGGAGGGAGTGGGTGTGGGGGTGAGGGGGGGGGGGGGGGGGGTGTTCTCGAAATTTTCTCTGAACTGTTGAATGTGCTTTACTGGGCAAGTGGCAGCTGTTTTTCCTCGAGGAAAAGCAGAAAAGTCTCACCCAAAAAATGCTTATCAGCCTTTTGACTTTGTGCCAAAATAGCTGCGAGGGTTCAGCTGCAGCGTTCGGCTCACTTTGTGACAGAGCTGGGGCGAGGAGGAGGGTCCTAGCCGAGTGCGTTCTTTGCACACATGTTACTGAAATAAACACTGTGGAAGCTTATCTTTTTCCTGTGTGTATGTGCGTGTGTGTGTCTATTCTGTGCATTCACGCTAGTCACTGTGGCATGCTAAAGAGTTAATGCACTCCGAGAGTGTGTGCTCCTTTCAGAGTGTGCTCCCAAGACTGTTGCAGCGACATGAGCTCCACTACAGTAAGAGATAAGGTTAATAATTCAACCAGCTCTCAGAACTGTTGCATATTTCAAGGATCCTTCAGCGGCGCGGCCCATTCTGAATGGCCGTGTTCTCTCTCTCTTTTTTTTTTTTCTCTCCTCGATTTTCTTTTCATTAGCTGATATAGTAGCTGAGGTACTGTATAGTGTATCCCAGTATGGCGTGTAAGTGTGTGGACTGCGTCTGCGCACTGCTGGAGGAGTGGATTTCTGTGTCATTCTTCCTCCTCCACCCCTCCCCACGTTTAGTGCTTTCCACCCTCCCACTCTCCCTCTCTCTCTCCCTCTCTCTCTCTCTCTCTCTCTCTCCCCTTCTGTTTCTCTGTCTCTCACCCATCTTATGCTCCCTCCTTCTCCCCCCTCTCCGTCTCCAGTGCAAATACAGTTCCTTGCCGTGTTGGACATGTGATGAAAAAGTGACTGGTTCGCGCGCTCCGCCGCACCTCCTATTTCATCATCAGCGGAGCATTTCTCCCCTTCACTGTGCGTTTGCTGTCTCCTCCTCTCTCTCTCTCTCTCTCTCTCTCTCTCTCTCTCTCTCTCTCTCTCTCTCCCTTCCCCTCTCTCTCTCTCTCCCTCTCTCTCTCTCTCTTCTTTTTCTCTCTCTGTTTCGCTTGCACCCTTCTTTCTGCTTCAGCCACACGCAAGGGGGAGACTTAAGCTCTGCGAGGGGAAAAAAAAAAAGAAAAAAGAAAAAAGTCTGCTGCTATTTCTACAGTCAGGGCCTCCCCACAGCCCGCCCTTCCATAGACGGAGCTTCTTTTTTTTTCACTCACTACTAGCTGGATTTTAACCCTCTGCCTCCAACTAGCTGCACAGCAGCTCTGCAAAACCTGGCAACAAGTTGCTTTTTAGGGGCCTTTTTTCACTTTTGGCGCGTTGATTTTTGCATCACTTTGGATTTTGCCGCTTTTTCCTTCCGTACTTCTGTATTTTGTTTTTCTAAAAATGTACCGCGTCTCGCTATTTTTTTTTCTTCTTCTTCTTCTTCTTTTCTTTTTGCTCTGCTGATGGGTTTCTAGTAGTATTTCATTTTAGTTTCTCGCTTTATTTATTTATTTATTTATTTATTGGGATGGAAATTCGTCAAGGTGGTGTTTTCGCCATGTGATGGGCCTTGTTCCACCTGGAGTGCCGGGGCGCCATTTCTGACGGGTAACCTGCTTGTGGTGGGCTCGTGGTTTTTGGATGACCACTGTGGATGACAAGCAGAGAATGTGACCAGTATCTGAGCGTGGTACACATCTGTGTTTTTAGAAACCATGTCCTTCATCAGCGCCAGCAACTGGCGTGAAGTACCGCACCTCCTTCGTCTTTACTGTCTGTCTCTCCCTCTATTTCCTTCCCATGTCCTCTCTCTCTCTCTCTCTCTCTCTCCTCTCTCCTCTCTCCTCTCTCTCTCTCTCCTCTCTCTCTCCGTCTCTGTCTCTCGCTCTCCCCTGTTCTCTCTCTTTCACACCGACTCGCTCTCCTAACAGGGGAGTGAGTGGTGTGCTGAGCCGGAGCTCTTTCTGGGACAGGTGCCAACTGCAAACAAAAGACATTAAAAGGCAATAAGAGAAAAAAAAATGTAATTGCGAAATTTCAAATTGTTGCGGCGGAATGTCATAAGTAGCCCTGCATGTTGTGTCTCTACATGGCCACTTTGTGCTTTATTATATGTTTGTATGAAGTATTAAAAAAGAAAAAAAAAAACGATCAAGGCCGTTGGTAAAGCAGAGGTTTGAATACTTTGCCACACTTATTCTAGTGAAGGCATTTCATTCGGGAAGAGGGAGGGAGTAATGTGGGAGAGCAGCATATAGACTGCTGAATTATTCATGTGCCCAGCTAAGGCTGTGACTGGACTGGTTGTGCTATTTGCATGCATCAGACATGCTGTTTGTCTGTTTGCTAACATTCCTCATTCAAAGACTTCTTAACTAGCAGACGGCTTAGCTGGAGCCTTGCAGACAGCCTCATGGCCTCCTATTGTTTCAGGCCTCACCAGACCTGGACGCAGCCGGTGGCAGGCGAGCTGTGCAGCACTGAGCTTGGGGGCCCAGACTGTGGCTGGAAGAGGGAGTGAGCCATGGAGCTGAGATTGAGGCTTGTAACTCTGAGGCAGAGGCTCAGCTGTGAAGGGCACAGTCTGAGGGAAATCACTGGGCCTCGCAAGAACCACCAAACGGGAGCTTATGGCTTTCTCCTCCTTCTTGACAGAGATGTGGATCAGAGCAGGAAGAGCTGCTGAATTTTGCATCCCGACCGGACTTGCTCTGAAATATGGGTGAGTAATATCGGTTTTAATATGTGTACGCTTGCGGGTTTTGATGGAAGTTCATCCATGTGTTTACATCTTGCAGCTTTCAGCGTTTCACAGGCACCCTGTACAAACAAACATTTGCTGCACTTGAGGTTCTTACACAAAGTTTCTTTTTGCTTGAGTGCGCATTTACACATCTGAATATAAAACCCTACATGCTCATGTTGTTGCACAGCACAGAAAAGAGCGACAGAGCTATGCCTTCTCTATATGCTTTTCTCTAACTTTTCCCAGCCCTGCACAAAACCTAGCTGTAATTTAATAACGCAAAACCAAAAGTTATTGATAGCACTTTGATTGCTGCCAGGATAATCCTACTTTGTGGTAATCCGTGGAAGGCCACGATTGTGGAGGTATTTCATATGAGTGATGTGGTCCGGTCTTAGTATGAACTGTATGAAGAGAAGTACATTGTGTACTGATCGTTTTGATCAGTTTAATGTTCTCAAAAGCTTGACTGTCAGCTACATTTCAATAAGAACACACTGGATTTCTTTGCATTTTAAGTTTTGCGGGTAGTATTTGCCAAGCTTGTATTTCATTGAAGGAGACAGAATGGAGAATAAATATAAAACAATCCATCACTTTGTCATGTGGACGGTATTTGCCCATATACACCTCGTTTTAATGTAAATCGCATCATTTCCTGATTTATTTCTTTATTTTTTTAATGTATTTTTTCTTGCTCTCTACATTACTTCTTCGACCACGGGATTTTAAAGTGTATATGCTTTGTGTAGTAACATTTAAGGGGATATACTCAAAATGTTTTTGTAATTACACTGATGCCCCCTTGTTTTCATTGTGGTGTAAGCAGTCATAAATCAGTTCCACAAAAATCAATTCAAAAATGATGACTTTGACGGTTTCTTTAGATAAAATGTTAATTGACTTTGCTCATTTGGCTCTTTGTCAGGTACACGGTAGTTAACTTTATGAAATTAATGGAAAATTCAGGTTGCATTAGTAAATGAGACATATGGCAATTTACAAACCCAAGATCTATTCATAACCATACTATAGTAATTACTGTTTTCAGATATTTATTTATTTTTTTACCTGAATTATTAGCACCTCATTCTTGAAAATCTTCCACTTTTGGTTTATTTTCTGCTTTGGGTTTCTGATATCTGCTCACATGTTCAGCTGCTTATCAAAGTTTATATTAAAGGAGACTTCTTTGAAGGGCAAAGCCAGCCTGATATTACTCAAAGCTTTCAGGTGATTCAAGACTCTGGTTCAGCTCTGACATACATAGGTGATTATGTTCATTCATATGAATATAAGCTCTGCCTAACTAGCAGTGGACACATGGTTTTTGGCTGGCAGAGTATCACACTACTCCACCCCTAAGGCCCTTTTGGCAGTGGATGGCAGGAGTCCAGGGGAAGGTTGCATGTTGAGAGGCAGATGGCAGGGTGGTGAGGGTTTGCAGTATTTTCTCTCTCTGTAAAAGTATACCTGACCAATCCAAAAGCCTGGTACAGCCCACAATGAGGCATTCTGTGCACTGAAACAAACTTCAGTTTTACTGCAGCTCCACAGCAAATACAGCAAAGCCAATAATGGGACACACACACACACACACACAAATGCAAGTATACAATCAAACGTACCATCATATATACAAAATTTCCGAATTTTCTTTGTGCGCAGTGTCGGATATTGATACGTTTTTACCAGCAATGATCGTGTTTTTACATTTGTGTCTGTTTATGCACTTATGAGTGTGTGTTCTTGCTCGATGCAGTGGTGTGTTTGAAAGTTTGAGTCCTGTACCACAGTCAAAAATGCCTTTTTAATAAATTTTATCAGTCAATATATTTCATACATTTTCAATCGATTTTTTAAAATTTTATTTTTACTTCATGTACACGGGTAGCAGTGCTTCATGAATAAAATGCAAAAGCAAGAGCTCGAGGAGACTGCAGGCCACAACCAGAACAACAAGTTCCCAAAGCTGAACTTGACTGTGGCCTTGAACTTGAATGAGAAATTCCGGATTTTTTTATGGATTTTTCTTTTTTAACGAACAGAATGAACTCGTTACTGCAAAGTGCTGCTTGTTTTTGTAAAAAAAAAAATTCAACTGAGAACACCTCAGAACTTTTTAGTGCTCATAGGTAGGAACAAGAAGAATGCCAAAAAACGAGTAGTGTGGAAATATAGAGTACAGAATTTTCGCTCTACGACCTTCACAATAATTAAACAAAATATTATCTTAATTTAGACTTTTAAAAATATACTTGAATTATTTTTTTCGTTAATGGTTTACCTTTAATGTGCTTTGTTTAATTTATTATTTAGATATAATCGAATGTTTCACATTCAGATATATTGTGTATCGAGAAAAAAAGATAAAATGTTGCAAAATAATGTAGTATTTTTTCTTTAAAGAATATACACTAAAAGAATTTTAAAAGCTCTGTCACATTCCAGAAAGGGAAAACTTGCAGAGTAAAATATATTTTTTCTGTAAGCACACATCAGTAAAGAGGGAAATATGCTAGAAAAAAACAAAAAAAACAAATACGACCAGATGAATGTATATCTTTTTACAGAACTGCTAGTGTGGAGAAGACAATAATGGTACATGAACACACACTTAACATTTTGCTGTGTGTGTGTGAGAGAGTGTGTGTGTGTGTGTGTCTGAGAGAGTGTGTGAGACCATGCATGAATGTGTGTGTTTAAGCTGTGCTTGCTGGATCACGTGCTAGAGATTTTTGTAAATCATTATGGATTTTTTTTATATAATATTCAGGATTTTGACATATTGCTTGTTTTTTATCTCTTTGATAGTAAAACACACACCATCTAACCACTAAGTGTGTCACTATTATTCTTTGACTTTGAAGGGTCATTCTAAACTTACTATTTATTTCTTTAGTTCAAACCACAATTCTCAGAATTTATATTTTTCTAATATTTATCTAGTTATGTCGTTAGACAAGCATAGAAAAAAGTATACAAGTCAGCTGTACTTGTACTTATTTAATTTCGTGTGATCCCACTTGCACCAAAAATTGCATTTGTTAGTCTTAATAATGCTGCGAGCATTAAAAAGTATATAGAGATACAAGTTGTGCACGATTGGCAATAGAAATCTTATTTCATGCAATGTTAACACGGAGGATTTGTAGATGAGAACAATACAATTCAGTGGTGTAATATTGTTGTTCAGCTGTGTAATAAATAGAGATGAAAGATGATTTTGACCTCTGTATAACTTTATGATAAAGATGTTCCCTGTTGTCGATTTTTATGGTCATGTGTGGTGCAAGCAGCAGCACTGTATGGACTACTGTATGTCTCCATCTGACTATTTCTGCCAGATACTTTTGAAGTGTTGAGTATGTGGTTTAGGTCATGTGCCAGTAGTCTTACTAGCAGCAGTACACAAACGAAAATGAGTCATTCACCAGTACAAAACAGCAATAAGCCACCAATACACTGCTTCATTTGTTAAGTGGATAAATTGGTATTTAAGATTATGTGATTTTGTTTCATTTATGAGCTTTCTGTGATGTTGTGAATTCCATCCAATTTCCTCCTGGCTAATATAAAATCCAGATTGGAGTAGTGAATGGGGGCCAAGTGAGCACTGACTGTAAATATATATATTTTTTTTCTGCTATAATAATGAAGCCTCTTTTATTTCTCCGCACAGCATAATGAAAGTTATATTATATGTCTGAGCTCTCTGGAGGAGTGTCAGGCTTAGAGATTTGATTGACATACTGAGCTGCCTGTACTAAAAATGCACACGTGTAGCCATGTGAGGCGATTTTAATGTTTTTAAATTATTTTATTTTCTATATATTTAATCAACAGACAAATATACAATATGTATTTGTGTTAACAATAATATATTTTAAAATTAGATTTTTTTTAAATTAAATTTGATTTGAAATTTAATTTTTAAGTCAAAGAAATTAGATTTTCTGGTCACAGGACGATGTTATTGATATGTAACCCAGTCAGCAAACAAACATTTAATCAAACATTTAATGCAGTACTCTCTTGATGCAGCCACGATTTTAACATTTTCAAGTTCTGCTATAAAACGAAGGACATGGAAAATAAAAAATTTGACTTTACAGTTGCGCCTTAGATTTAGGTACAGCCCTCTTGCAGACAGCATATAAGTAGCGTTGCAAAGTATATAACACTAAGCAACAGCTTAGCACAAGCATGTCACTGCTAGTGGAAATGGAGCACTATTTAAATTTCCCACTTTGGCAGCCTGACACATCTAAAGGTCACACTGCACTCTGCAAACTCCATACAAGACAATTGCTTACATTTTAACAGCAGTTCTGTCAATAATAGTAATATATGCTTCAGGCTTTTATTCAGTGAATGACAGTCAGTCTGAAAATCTCCACGACGTGAACGACTTGTCTAGCCTGATCGCGTCTCTGTGTGTAGAAGCTGGCCAGACTCCCTCCTGTTGCCCTCCTGTACTGTGAATGTGGGAGAGCAGATGAGTGGATCTACAGTGGCCACTACAGGCTGTGGTGCATTCATACAGGATAGACACTACTAGTACAGTAGGAAGTAGGCCAGGCCTGAAAAGAAAGGAGAGAGGCTGGACAAAGAGGCAGAGACCCCAATACGCATACAGCACACGCACACACACACACACATATACGGTGCATTTTCGGGCTTGGTGTTGTTTACAGGTCGCAATTGTTGCAGGATAGCATGCATGTTAAGGCTCTGTAAACCAAACACATATTCTGATAGACTCACACACATATCACACTCGTTCACACACACACACACACACACACACACACACACACACACACACACCAGGGTATCTAAACCTGCTTTTCCTCACTTATTTCACCATACATGGAAGCCATTAGTCCACTGCCCCGTTGACTACCGAGGATTGGGGGGTGCATTTTATTCTCCATGTATTAATCAGGATGTCAGCTGGGAGTGTCACATGTAATTTATCCACAAAACCACAGCAACTCCGCAGAGACGGTGAGCACAGTCATAATGACATAATATTGGACCCGGGGTGAGTTTCGAGGGGTGACAGATGATGTAGATTTTCCTCCCCCCCCCCGTACCACCCCTCTTTTCCTCCAGACGTTCTGAAACAAGACCTGTGCAACTTTCACCTGGTTGCTTTACATCATGGGTCCTTTAGCTAAATGTCAAGATTTATGTAACCAGAGACAGTTTTCTTACCACACTTGCTGTACTGCTGAAGCTCTGTCAGGAGTTTCTTTCACCCAATCATATTAATATTTAGAATCATTTAAATAAAACTCTCATGTTTTCTCTGCCCTTGACCACTCAGTGTATTCAGTATGTGTTATAGAGACTCTTTAGTCTGCGGTCTACAGCATCTCGTGCGAGTGTCTCTCAGCACACATCGTCAGGATAGATACTTGTTTTATGTACCTGCCAGGCAAAGCGATATTCCAGATAACGCTGCGCTGCGCCCACTCAACTTTTCTTTTCCAACGCTCATATATTTCTTCAGCTTTTGGCCTGCGCTGTCGCCAAGGCAATTTAGTCATAGAAAAACTGCAGAATCAGCAAAATTGTTCCACTTGGAGGTAGAGCTGGAAGTGTTGAAAGGCCTCGCCTGCAACTCTCCGACTATCAAAATACTGTAAATCCCTTCCCTCACCTCGCTCGCCCCCCTCCCCACATCACTTTCTTACTGTTCTTCAGTGCTGAGCTGGATTACGCTGACTGCGTTTAGCTGCCTTTGTTACTCATTTCAGTACAGAAAACATGACATCAAACGTGCTATGTGTTTTTACATGTCATTACGCACATTTTCCTTTTTCCCATTTGACTGCAATTTCCACGACTGTAGTACTGCTTTGTAATTCAGCACTCCTGTGATGTTTATATATTCAGGTTTCCTTGTTTACACTGCTGTGTAATGGTAGAGTGACCAAAGATTTCAGGATTTCGAATCAACAAGTCACAAAAGAGCTATATTCAAAGAAAATGCAGTATATACAGTGTTTATCTGTGTGCAATGCCAAAAAATACTGTAGACTGTATCTCCTCTGCACATACTCGCCCAGGCTTTGTGAGTCATCATCATGCATATACACACAAACAACACACAGACTCACACACACACACACACACACAGGGTGCAGTGAGTGCACAGCTCGGACATGAATCTCCCTCCATGGGCTGGAGGAGTTGGGTTACTCATGAGCCCATAAACATGTGCTGGCGGCGGTCCAAGGCACTGCACTGTAATTACAAACGTTAGAAACAATATATAAAAGACCCTTCCCCGGCAAGGCCGTGTCCTGCGCTGCAATTAGCGTCCTTGTTCAGAATTATCACCCTTCAGCAGCCGCTGCAGCTCTGAGTGGGGGCCTTTAATTGGCAGTGTCCTCCTTGGCCTGCTAGAGGACAACCCTCATGTCTCTCTTTTATCTCTATCGCACTCTATTTTTCCACAATCCGAGATATGACTAATGATAACCAACAACCTCTATTTTTTTTTTTTTTTTAGTGCCATTTCACCTCCACACGATGGTCCTGGCATAACACGCCTACGCACGCACGAGATAACACACGGGCACATGTCAAACGCCGCCTCGTACATTAACACCACGTAGTCTGTACTTGCCCTCATGCGTGAACGTGAACATACTGTGCCGCATGTGCAGAATATCGCTTGTTATGCTCACAAGTACACGCATATGCGCCACTTCACCCACGTACATGACACCGTAGGCTTTCAGTAGTACTGCATGCCAAAGTGTGTGCACGTACGCAAGCGAGTGGGTGCTACTGGGCAAGGCCACGGCAGAGCTTGTGTGTTGGTGTTGGGTGAGCATGCGGCAGTGAGAGTTGGCCGCTGTACAGGCCAGCAGAGAGGGTGCGGTGTGTTACATGTTCCACTAATGAGTTTCCTTGGCCAGGCAAGACCGTGGGGCGAGCTTATTAGTAAACAGGCTACAGAGAGGAGCCCCTACAGCCCTCTGGTGCTGCTGCTGCTGCTGCTGCTGCTGCTGCTGGCTCTTCAACTGATCACTCTCTGTGTTTCTGCTCCTCTCTCTATTGTTTTCTCTTCCCCTCTGTTTGTAAATGTCTGTAAATTGTCTCTCCCTTGAACTGTGCGATTCTCACTCTCTCTGTTCTTCTCTCTCTCTCTCTCTCTCTCTCTCTCTTTCTCTCTCTCTCCCTCTCTCTCTCTCTTGTAGGCAGTATGATATGTTTTGACTTCAGCCACAGGCACAAACAATTTGGCCAACAAGTGAAATCACGGACAGACAGACTGGCGATCGCAGCAGCGATGTAAGTACCGTAATGTATTGTAAATTTAATATGTTGTCATTTAATGATGCATCGTGAGGCTGTTGTGTTGTCTTGCGTTTCATTTAATGAGATGAAGTCTGTAAGTAGATGCTGTGGATGTTTCATTTGTTATATGCATGGCATGTAAGTCGCTCTGTCTACATCTATTTAATTTCTCTTATTATGACGTGAGCCTGCATTAGGTCAAATCATAATGGCTGTGTATTGTGCCTTTATATCATTTGAAAGGCCAAGTGGTCCCAGTGGCTTGTTAGAGCAGTAGATTTAAAAAAAAACAACAATAATCTGTTGTAGTTATGCACAGAAAACACTCGGGGTGTAATCTTAATTGTCCACCAGGCACAGAAAGTCTTGACTCTCTCTGTGCTGGGGCCTGGATCTGTTAGAAAATGGCTTCCACTCTCTGCCTTCCAGCTCTCAACTCCCCGCCGCCATTTTGTGTATCGCTGCCAAAGTAGTCAGGTAGCAGGATGAGAGGGACAGAGTAAAGTGTGGGTGGGGGGGGGGGGGGGGTGAGAAAAAAGTGGGTGCAACCAGATGCTGGGTTGAGGAGCAAATTAAAATAAACAGAGAGAAGTGGTAGGAATTGGAGAAAAGAGGCGCTCCAACCGAACAACTTAATATCTTTTTTTTTTTTTTTTTTTTTTTGTCGGTTGGAGAGAGGTTTTTTAATTGTTGCCGACTGACTGCATGCAAACAAGCAGCCTCCCCTCTGGACCCTTCCCAGCTCTTCTTCTCGAAGGGCTGACCTTGGGTGGACGCCATAAACGGTTCTTTTCCATCGGGGCAAATGTGCTGGCAGAGCCCACAGCTGCATGACCCCCTTTCACCCTCCATCAGTCCTCCCTCTCTCTCTCTCTCCTCCACACCACCACCCAGCAGTCCCCAGAAGCCCGGGCCGTCACAGTAACACAACCTGCCTGCTTGGAGTTCTCTAGAGCCGGAGCTGCATGGGTAAAGGGTTAACCTCTTCTCATGTACCTGTCTCCACCCTAACCACAACACACTGTGAGCTGAAGCTTCAGTCCCATCTGTGCCTGGATCATACACACTTAGTAACCCCAAGCCCCACCCTGCAACCTCTAGCTACAGTAGCTAGCTGCCTGCGGCTCTGGAATTCTTCGTGTGCCAGGCATTTGATTACATGTGCAGATGTTATTAAAATCCTCCTCTCATCTGACCCTGAGACCGCAGATACTACAGGCTTCCAGTGGGTGTCTGCTGCTGCTTTTCTTTTGATCAGCCCATTGCTAAACTCACCTGACAAAGTCACGCAAAAAAATAATCCAGCATCTCAGCACACATTACGTTGATTTCTAGCAAAAGATTAGTGGAAAGAGTGAAAAATGGCATCTTGTGAATGATCTTTTGTCATTTGACCAACAGTTGCGGGGAAAGAAAATGTAATCATTTGCTCGACATAACTGATGTAGCCTAATTTACTCCTGGAACTATTTCAGCTTAACAACCCAATATCCATCTGTTGCACAGTCATTTTCTTTCATTACCAACCACAATCACAGTTTATGGAATTAGCCCCTAGATGTTCAAAACAGTTTATTATCTTCAGACAGTTGCTAATTTGCTAAATGTAATCGCTCAACTTGGTATTACCTCATGGAAGAATCAGAACCATCTGTTAATCAGAGACACAGAAATGATTTGATTGCCTCTTTTTTTGGTAACTTAACAGGTAAGCTGTGTGCCAAAAAATAAAAAAAATACAGAAGACATCAGACGCAGACGTTTTATTATAAATTTAAAGAAAGCTGTCAATGACAGTACAAGCACGAGTGTATGTCTGTTTATGTCTTGAAGTGATGCTCTAAAAACTGCTGTACTGTATCAGTGTGTGTCTTTGCTGGCATGTAACTGATTTAGACTCTAGGTGGAAAATATAGCAGAGGTCCCTCCAGCAGTAAAGACCTGGCCTATTTAGGCTTGTCACAGACAAACTCTCATTAGACAGACAGACAGTCAGTCAGTCAGTCAGTCAGTGGCTTTGCTAACAGTTCAGAATGCACTCTACCCCCTTTGGCTCCCTGCTCCTTAATCTGGCCATGTGTTTGCATATGGGACACAGTGGCCTCCATATTGTGTTTGTGGAATGAATTATGAATGCTATTGCATAACCGTGGCCTGTTTCTAGGGCATATCTCTACAGCATCTACCCAGAGAGCAAAGCATGAATACATTTACCCGGCCTAGACCTCTTGGAAGTGATACTGTAAAGCTGGCCTGCCTGCGTTTTGTTTATGGTTATATAGAGCAGATGGCCATGCAACATGGTCACATATCACACGCTGGCTGCCTCGCTGGCACAGCCCCACACACGAATGCTTATAGACAGAAATGTAGGGCTATTTGATGGGGATTCAAATCCACAGAAATGAATTCATTATTCCTCTCCAACTCACAGAGGGGAAACATATTAAATCTCTTTATCTATAGTACAGTCTCCCTCATGTTGGCAGCAGTCCTGGAACTATATGCACTGTGTGCTAATAACTGCTGCCAAATCAAGCATTTCAATGCTAACTTTGGTTAACTGTGCTGTATTTACAGCCTTAGCTTTCAGCTGTAACTGCTAACCACTGTAGTGAGTGTGACCATAGCCAGCTGTAGCCTGGGGGTAAGCTCTTCAAGGTTACAAACTGTACAGATCCCCGTCTGCCTACACTGGACCTCTGTCTGTCAGCTGAAGTTCATATCCAGGGAGAATGGTATTTGTCCCACCCTCTAAATATAGCTGGCGACAGATGCAGCTCAATGGGGCACTGCCCAAGCTGAAAGGGGCCCTGCAGGCAGGCCAGAGCAGAGCTGGGCTTGCAGACGTGTCAGGACTATGGACTTCTCCTAATAGACAGGTCACCGGGCAGCCACATGGCAACGCACGTTTCACCAGCTTTCATTAGCATGGCGTCACAAAGGCTGAGTCTGTGAATCTCGACGTGAGCAAAAAAAAACAAAAATAGACCTGCATTGTGGGAAAATATCACAATCCTCTTGTTGAACTTTTTGAAGAATGACATCATCTTCTAATCTTTTGGTGCTTGGCCACGATTTCCGTACTTTTAGCGCTTATGTGTCACTGAATTTGATTATTGCGAAATATCCATCTGATCACAACCTTATGCAATGCCATTAACCTTTTATAACTGTAGAGTCGGAGCAGCAGCAGCAGCCATGGGCTGTATGCTTGTTCCACTGTATAAATTTGATCAAGACATAGATTTGTATATTTGCCTGTGCCTGTTATTGCTCGGAAAAGCCATTGAAGCATGTGCGAAGACCTCCCGATATAAGAAAATAATGGATAAGATGAAGGCGAAGAACGCCTCAGAGTGCAATTTTGTACGATTTCACCAAAGGTGAAACAAAAACAAAACTAATTTTTGAGCTTCCAATGATTAATGTAGGATAAAACATTTGTGTTTGATGTCTTTAGGCTTCACTACCACAAGCACAGTGATTTAAGCTGCATCTTATTTAAAGGTGTCCTGTTGTAATAGATACCTGCCAGCCTTTATAAACAAGTAGTTTCCATGTAGACCTTTCTATAGGCCTGCACCCTGCTGTGCATCCTACAGCTTTTCTGCGTATGCGTGCATATGTGTGCATGCAAGTGTGTGTATGTTTCTCTATGTACATGTGACTGTGCGTGAGAGATGAGAAGCAGCTGGCAAGGTTGGGCTGAGTGGACCGGGCGACCCCTGCTGCGTGCCCTGTCATTACAATGATTGGGGTCGTTTTTTACCTCTAAAGATGGGGCCAGGGGGCCGCACTGGGATCAGCTAACTCTGCCTAATCCAGCCCTCTTCACCTGGCATGTTTATGGCTCTGCTGGGGGATGGAGGGATGGAGGGCGGTGGTGGTGGTAGTGGTGGTGGTGGTGGTGGTGGGGAGGGGGGAGTAAGTCACTGGGGCCGGTTCATCTCACCGCCTGACAGGCAGACACACATATTATGCTCATAGGCGTGAGTACACACACACACTCCCTCACACATGTATACGTATGTTGACCCACACGCACAAACGCCACACCTCACACGTGCGCTCAGTGCATTAATGCATACCTCTAGCTCCACATGCACAGACCCCATAGACACATACTGTACAGTACAATCAAACACCTTCATATACACCCATAAAGTCCCTCTTCTTCCACACGCACACTCACACACGGTTTGCAAGCTCAGTATCTGCCTCATGCAGAGGTGACGGGGAGGTCAGCCTGTCTGACTTTGAGCAGAATCCCCCTGTGGCTTGCCCCAGCCATCCCCCCTGGCATGTGTAACAGGACCTGCCCATGCAGCCTCTCCTCTCCACCCCTCCCACTCCTCTCCTGTCCTCCCCCCTCCTGCCGCCGCCTCCCCCCTGGCCCTGGTATAAATAGATGGGTCATGCCTGCTGTGCTACCCAGAGGGGGCTGTTGGGAGGAGCAGAGGGGGGGGGTCACAGAAGCCATGCTTCCCTTTATAAATGCTCCACCGTGTCTATCTGGATTCCTCCTGTCTGCACCCAGGCACCACTTCACTTGTAGCAGGGTAAATATGTAGATACGTACACAGACGGGAGAGAAATCTATGCAAACGAGCTTCTAGGTATTGTCGACCACATCCCTGATAGAAAAGAAGCCACACATGCATAAACCCGAGGAGTCATGAGCAGATATACTGTGTATAAATACAACCATAAGCACTCATATCATGTTGTGGTGCCAAAAGCATCAAGAAAGGCTGAGCTGAGAAGACGAGAGGAGTAAATCTGAGGTCTTAAGAAGATTGCAGTTTCTTGAATGTCACCAAGTCTTTAAATGTAGATGGAGAGTGAGCTACAGTGAGCAGACATTCTGCACTGGATATTATTTGATATTTTCAGCGTTGGTGCCAAATAAACCTCAGTTTTGGTACTAATACCTTACTGTACCTTCAGCAATGAGCGTATGTTTCTCCAAAATCTTAAAAAGACAATTTACAAGCAGCCTGGCAATACTCTGAATACAATAGTCTAAATTTGGAAATTTAAACTTACTGTACATGAAATTTTGCTATCTGTCTTAAAGTCCTAAATATTTAGGTTTGATACAAAGCTCTATTTTGGGTCCTACACTTGCCTAGCTCAGTAGATGAGCATCATGATTTCATTATTGACATGTAAACTGTGGTGCCACTCTCTCATCAAAGATACATCCTGATCCCATCCTGGTAAAATGATGAAGAAAATGTAAAAATGTGTACCATCCCAGAGCCCTAAAACCCAGGTGAAGAACCGATAACCTCGACAAGTGGGACCACATACACCAAACAAGCGATTTAATTGTAATGTTTTCAGTCATAGAGTGGTGGATGAGTAGAAATTTATAAAATAACGAAGATGCCTAAATGTTAAGCTTCTTTTTTTCTGAATTACCCGCCGCACTGAGTGACCACAGACCACCAGAATCCCAAAGATCAGGTTACAAGGTTACAGCACTCCTCTCCATCTTACTTGCAGTGAATCTCAGCTTCAGTATTGATTGATAGGCACTGTAGCACTTAGACTGAAGTGTGATTGAATTAAAGTGGCTTTTTAAGCAGTGTGTGCCTTTTGCCGTGAACGTTGTGTGAAAATGCGATGAGGTAAATGAATATCATGTTTTGCCTTTTTCTCTCTAAAGGGTTTTTTTTCCCCCATGTTTGTGTGTGAATGTGTGTATTCCAAACGGTGTGCCTGTATGTATTTGTTTATGCATTGTAAGTGTGTGTGTGTGTGTGGCATTAGGAGACGATGAGGTGTAGAAAGCAGGACTTTGCACCCCGGCACTTCCAAACAGCTAATGGAGGTGCAAGGCTGAAGCAGTGTATCAGTTACAGACGCTGTGCTTTCAAGTTGAGGAGTGCTTGCTGAGTTTGCACAATTTTAAGAAGACTAGATTTTCAGGTGGACAAGCTGTTAGTAAATGAGGTGTTTTTAGATTGTAATGCGTAACTGTGTTAAGAGCCATAAACAAGTGTGCACAAGGGTACATGTTTATGTGTGTGTGCGCGTGTGTGCTTGCCTTGCACATTGGTCCTCTGCAGTATGTGTGTGTGTGGGGGTGCGAGTGTGAATATTTCCCTGTCACTGGATGATAGCAACTGGCTTCACTTGAAAGCAATAGCTTTCCTGGACATGCACTCTGTTGGTCAGGACCCCAGAGCCATCTACTATATTAGATTGAAGTATGTCCAGTCAGCAGACTGAGAGGACAGTGTGCCTTGACCTTACCTTATGAAGTCTGGACCCCGCACCGCTGAGTGTTTTGCAGGGCTGCACAATGAGAATAGACTGTGATACGAATGACGGTACGCTTTTATGCAGAGCAGACAGTTTTCCGCACGTAGTTACCGTTCAAGCACTTCAAGTCAAGACAAGCTAATGCTTGATTGCTCGATTTGAGCGTTCTCGAATGTGCAACTTCATTTGAAGTTTTCTGCAAAGATTTTCTGCAAAACAGAAACGGCATCTGACGTTTGCAGCCTTTTTTAAAAAATATTTTGTTTCTTGAACTTATTTACTTGGAGTTAATAGATCCTTGTGCAGTATCCTCTATTCTTACTGTACATGCAGTGTGTACATGTGCATACTGTATCTTTCCTTCTGTCAGATTGTCTCTGTCTGCAAAGTGTCTATGTGCTCCTCATGTATGTGCGTTACCCTCTAAGGGTGTGTGCTTGCGCATACTTACAATCCACTCATCCACTGTTATGGTGTACTGTAAGTACGGCAGTGTTGAATAATGCAAAGCGCCTCAGACTCACCACTGAGCCGACACAATGGGGCCTCTCAGCTCAAGACATACCGTTCTGTGTTGTGCTGTGCTGTACATTTGTGCCTTCACAGACAGAATAATATTACCGGCGCGAGCTTGCGTGCTGACAAAGATTAGCCTGATATGACTTTGGTCCGGCAGATTGTGTGACAAACATATTAAACATGCAGGATGAGGTGGTTTTCTGACAGAACACACAATCATGAGCCCATACAGAGTTTCTTACAAGCATAATGTAAGCACACAGAACTGCATACGCAAATTGCAAGCAAGCCCAGATTACATGTTTTCACGGTAGAATCAGAAACGCTCTCACAGAAGTCAAATCTAAAAGTCACTGTGTTGAAGAAGTTTCCTTTTGTTTCAAGTAAGTAAGAGATTTCCCCTCTCTCTCTTTTCCAGACGAAGGCTACCTGACGTGCTGCTGAAACCGTGATGGAGGTAGGAGGCGATATGTCAGCGACCCCACCCCCACCCTCTCTTTTTTTTTTTTTTTCGCTGCGTGCTACAGAGCAGGTGAGAAACATTAACAGCGGCAGCAGCTGCGGCCCTCTGCTCTGCACATGTGGGCCAGGATATGAGCTAGCTCGAGCTCGCCCACTGTCAACACTGGTCACTAATGTTAACACTCTCCTCTCTGAAGCACTCAAACAGTACTGAGAGAGAAGGGGAAAGTGGAATCAGTGCAGATTGTTATGTAATTCTATTATTTTTACAATCTATTGTACGCTGTGATCAGTAATGGTTAGCTTCAGAGCTGTGGTTCCCCAAGCATGTTCAAAGTAATGTGACCACATGTTATAGGTTGCATATGAGTTGTATATTTTGTATGAAATGCAAGCAGCTCAAAGAGTTGTTTTGCATTTTTCTGATGAGGTCAAACTTTCCAGTATTTTTTTTATCTTCCTTGCACCTCTGCTTCATTTGCCACCATCATCTACAATCTGGCTGTTTTCAAACACTATTTATATAAGAGCAGAACGTTCAAACAGTTTAGAGGTCAAACCATTTTCCGTAAAAAATGGATGTCACACCATACTTTAAGTTATTTACTGGTCACATTTGACTATGGAAATATCTTGGCAGTACGATTTGCTTGGGACCTATGCGCCTTGTTGAATCATTTGAATTCCCCCCTCAGCTCAGTGCCATGAACCGAGTGACCCAGTCGTCGTCACACTGTGTTCTCAACGCACACAGACTCCTGTCACGCCGGTGAGGTGTCCCGGCGGAGAGTGACATGTGTATTTGTGTTTCTGTGAATCATAACCACTGTTTTGTATTCAGTGAGGTGTGTCGAAGCGGATTACCTGCATGAATGGGGACCTGAAACGACTTTGTTTTAAAAGACTGTCCTTTGGGGTGAGGTAGTAGGTTGTATAGTTTTAGGGTTGTACCCTTCCTGTCAGATAACTATACAACTTACTGTCTTTCCTGAAGTGGCTGTAATGTCATCAGATGCCGTTGTCGGAGTTTTTTGGATCTGGATCGACACTGGAATGTGTATGTTTACCCAATGACTGCTAAGATAACATAACTCATCGAGGTAGGTCATTGTAGATGTTTCAGGTAGTTTTCCATCTTGTGATTTTTTTATGATTCACTTCAAGACTTTGTAGTCAATAAAAATGTCTTTTGATCAGAAGTGTTTTGCTGGTTGTTTTTGTTGCTTCATATTTCATCAGACACTGTATATTGTGTAAACTTTTACACAAATCTGCTTTCATCTAACTGTCTTTCCTCTTTCCTCAGCACTAATTAATGTGATTTTTCTTGTATGGTTATCACGCCACTGATTGTAATTAGTATTTCAGAAATTAAGTCGACTTATATGATAGGAAAGATGTTGAAGATGTGTGAAAATGTGCGAGGATGTATGAATGTACTAGTGTTCATCGGTCACTCCACTATAACGCTCGCCAGTCTGTAGGACCTTTCTGATGTTCGAACGGGGTGAGGTAGTAGGTTGTGTGGTTTCAGGGTAGTGATTTTGCCCAATCAGGAGATAACTATACAACCTACTGCCTTCCCTGGAGGGCAGCAATACTTCGCCATGCAGACAACACAGAAAAGCTCCCAAAATCAACAAACCAAACCAGGTCAACGGTCTGAGCCCTGGCCCTGAGCCACCGGTCCGCTTCTTACCCGTAACGTGGGCGTTCACAGCCAATCACAGCAGCAGAGAGGACCAGCAGGTAAAGTCTGATCAATGTGAGATGTGTCATGGAATTTTTTCTGTTTTTTTCAATAAAAAAAAAAATAAAACGATGAATCAACTTGTCTTTGGCATTTATTCCTGTTCTCTTACTCTCACATTATGTAAATGTCACTTTAAATGTTACTTCTCTGCTTGTGCACTCTTCCGGTGAAAGCCAGAACACCAACTACACAGACAACAAACCACTCATCTTACTGTTAATCCTGTCCACCAGCCTGTTTTTGAACAGAGCCAACCATTTTTTTTTATCATTCTCTTTTTGAATAATTGAGAAATTGTTGAACACATTTCCTTCATCCTTTCCTGGGATCAGCCAGCAGAGCCCAGACACGTCCTAAAACCTCAGTGCAGAGCAGATGGAAAGAAGGGCCGTGGCACAGTCTCACCTCCTGGGCTACAGCATGATTCATATGGCAACAGATGATGGTTACAGTACTCTACCGCTCACTCTGGCCAAAAGCACACACACACACAGATAGATGACGAGGTGAGTGCCGGCCAATATCAGGCCAACTTGGGGCATCAGACATGCCACACTGTCTGAGACTGCAGCTCTGTATCTCATATCAAGGTCAGACTTGGGGTTGACATTCACAGTGAGAGCCATCGCTCACCCCTGTAACTCCACTCAGCATACATATTACCAATGATCAGCTTAAGGTAACATAATATGCATTTTACTATGAATATGCATCTACACTGATCTGATTTTTTTTTTTTTTTGCTGTGCACTGCCTTTGTTTGCACATATTTTGCTCTTTGCATGTCAAGGTTTCACACCAAACATGCTGAGCTAGTTATACATTCACCGAATGTCTCACGCACAATGAGAAGGATTATGTGACAGTATCTCACTGCTGTAGCACAGCACAGAGCAGTAACATTGCAGCGTGGGAAAAAATCTACCACTGTACTGTATCCCATGTGTCTAGACCAATGTTGGATGTAGTTGTATGTGGGCTGCACCCACTGCGTAGCTGTCCCCCCTCCAGCCACCATATTGAATTGATTTGAGCCTTGGCCCTGGTGATAGAGCAAAGTGAGCTGAATACTAAGCCTGATGAGACAATGGCTCTGTGTGCATCATGTCTCTGGGGTTGCATCTCTAAAGGCCATCCTCCATCCTTCATCTCCTCCTTCCTCACCACTTCACCAAAAACACTGCAAAAAGCTTCGCCGTCCACCCTGGGATATTCCTTTCCCATGCAATAAGGAACTAATGAAAAGCTTTTGAGAGTCAGTCTGAAACATTTGAGTCAGAATTCAATAATAAACTGTTGTTTTATACAAAGTTGCCAGGAATTTGACGAGAATAACACTCTCAGCGCTGCTTTTCTAAGCCTTGATATGATGTCATAGCTGTATAAATGGAATAGTGCTATTGATCGAATGTAAGTGGATAGGATTGAGGGCTCTGTGTGGGCAGGCCCCTCAAATAAACCACCGAGCAGAGTGCATTTGCCGAAATGAAGCAAAGCTAAGCCTGTATCTAAATAGATTCAGCCACATTAATCGGTGCCATGGTGATTATAAAATGTAATATTCAGCCTGAAATGTAGGGCAAGGAAATGAAATGTTTCCTGTAACAAATGTGTTTTGTACGTGTTCACATTTTGGTTTTCTGCACATCAAAACAATTTTAATATCATTAACCAGTTAGAGTACATATAGCAACTTCAAGAAAAGCAGTTTTCAGGCCTAACTCACCTATAGATGTGGTAAAAGCACCACCTAGTGGACGCCCTGTGGAGTCATTATTCGCCATAGACTGCATGTTTGCACTTTTATATTGATTTAATATTGTCTCTTTCTCCACATTGTAATCTTAGTATTGTTATTTCTGTTGGCTCCCACCAACATTTATTTTCAGGATCAATTCATCCGCCTGCTATTTTCTCCACTATTCATTTGTGAAATTGTGAAAAATGGCCATTGCAATTACCTAAAAGTCAAAGTTTGTTCAACCATCAGTCCAAAAGCCAAAAATATTCAACTTACAATCATTTAAGATCAAAAAAGGAAGCAAATGCTTGTATTTAAAAAGCTGGAAACAGTTCATGTTTTGGCATTTCTGCTTAAAAATTAAATAAATAATTATTAATGTATCATCAGAATAATTGTTTTCTGTGGATCAAATTTTCCCTATTTAAAAAAAATCAATACTACAGAGTCATTCGGGGGAAAATTGTATTTGGTGTTTATAAATAAAATTGACATGACATGGCAGAAAAATTCAATATTAATCAATTGATCAAACATCTTCTTTATTGTAGGTGTTGAACTACAAAGTCCATAGTTTCCAGCGTCAACAGGCTGCTTGTTGTTTGTTAAAAACTGGATCAGGACTGTGCAGAAGACGTAACTGTAATCTGCAGTTTGTCAGCAGTAGGTGGCAGCAGAGGTCCGGCTGCTGTGAAACCTCAACATTGACCCACTTATTATACTTCAGCGGGTCATCACATTAACCTTTGTCAAATGAAGTACATGCCATTCACCCAAATACTTCAAGTTTATCCCATAAAAAGCTACGGTGTTACAGTATGTGACTGAAAACCATGGACTCTTCAGTCTAAACTGAATATATATGTCATCATATGTCATCCATACCAGAGGATAACACACAAAAGTAGTATAAATACTACACACATATTTGGATTATTGTTGGTTTCATTACATCACAGAAGCTGCATGTTATGGCATGATTTAATATGAAAAACAGGCAAGTTAAGTTGGACAGTGGTGCAGTAAGTGTTCCCCAAAGATTCTGAGGATGGGTGCCATCAAGTTCTTACTTCTTCCCAGTCTGCTTTATTACAACCCCGTTCAGTTCAGGGACAGCGATGTTGTAAGGGAATGGTTCCGTTGTCATTATATTATCTAGATGATCTAGATGTGGAAAGCAGTCTGAGTCTCCCCTTAATTGGGAAACCAGCTGTTGTCCAGACAGAATGTCTTGACCGTAGCCCATTACTGGTTCTGTGTGCTCTCTTGAGTCGTGTTGCAACGAGCCGTATCTTCTGAGTCTAATATTTCTCCATGTCGTCCTCACATGGAGAAATCACCAGCAAGCTCAGTGCACTGCAGCTGACATCTGTGTGGGTGTACGTTTGAGATTCATCTGTTTTGACAAGATTTTCCATTGATTGATTTTATATTCAGTGTTGAGTTAGAATGTGTTTCTCTCTGATCGTCTGGTCACAGAAACAGCCAGCTGCAGTGTTTGAATCTAAATAACTACAATTACTCAAAAGCAACACTTCAGTACAGTTTTGAGGTTCTCATACTTTCACTTACTTTACTGTCTTTCCCAGTTGATGCTACTTTATACTTGAACGCTACATTTATTTGACAGCTGTAGGTAGGCCTGGTCACTCTGCAGATTAGCATGTTCAATACTTTAAATATCATAAAAGTTTGACAAACAAGTCCCAACTCAGGGACACACTTGCTATTCTGGCGCCGATGAAGATGAAGCTCCGTTGTCCTGAGTTGGGATTATACCAAGCTTGAGACTGATCTTTCATGGATGTGATGTCCTAAAAATGCTATGGTTGAAATCAGCTTCTCTGTCAGCAGACCATCTCCATGAGAACTCCACTGATCATATCCTATGAAAATTATACGATGTGATTGAAACCTTCAGTAAGCATGTAAATCCACCTTGAATCTGGATTGTTTCGATTAAAATTGAACCTTCATGTTTAATATAGTTACAAAAATCGCCATCTTACCCAACTGCAACTTTATAATGCCACTTTAATGCATCACCATTAACAACCAATACCACAAGAGACATTTTTCTTTTCTGCATAGATACTTTGAGTATTTTTGTTGTGTGTTTGTTGTGTAATTTTATACAGTGCTGAACTAAGTGTGAGATTTAAGGGCATTATTTTATAGGACTGATGTCGGCTGAAATGAGCCATGAGCATAAATTCTTACTTGTCCTCTAGTTCTCTATTTACATCCCCAATCTGCCAAGATCATTAAATAAACATTTCTGGTTCTTTCTATGCATTACTGGAGAGAGCTGACTTCATGCAGTGAGTGTACGTGTGTAAGTACAGTTACTTGCATATTGTAGATTGTAGACTGGTACAGTAACAGTAATAGTTCAGATAGTTGAAGTACTTTGCAAGTAACTATCAGCAAATTGGTTAATTTAGCTTCACATCAACGGACAAAAACCTTAAATAAAAATGTTACCTATGCTTTATCGGATGTCTTATCACATGAGCAGAACTTCAAAGTTGTAAAGATTTTCTTTCTTCTACTGGAGGATCTGAATACTATGCATGGAAGTGCTGAGTGTGCGTGTAGGACATGAGGGGGGGTCCGCTGTGGTCCCAGGACTCATACAGACCAGCCAGTATCTGCTTCCAGGCCTTGAGCCAAGCTTTAGAGTGACGCCCCCACATTGCTTTGCCAAAGACGTGGACAGAATGTGATGGGGAGCTGCGAAGGGGAACAGGATGAGGAAAGAGAGCAGAGAGATGCAAACGGGGTCGCACACTCAGCATCTGGCGTGAGCTGGGAAAACAGAGCTGCTTCATTAATGGGCAGTTTGTTGCAACAGTTTGACTGGAAACCCTCACAACTTGGCCTGGTGTCAGCATGCAACACAATGTCTTCTCCAGCTGCCATGGGATTCTCCTAAAAAGTGCATAGGTTTTCATGTGAACAATTAGCGGGATCATGCACTGGTCAGCATCCCATAAACTATACTGGGCTGCCAAGGCATCTGGAAATTTCTCTTTTGCTTTCGGATTTGAGAGGACTGAGAGAAAACTTGTCTTGATCTTGTAGTTTCCACATGAGACGGCCTGTATACAAGCAAACAAGTCATCCTGCATTCAAACATGTCAGTTTGAATGTTTGGATGTGTGCGTTTCATGCTACAGAATTATGTACATGCAGAATTTGACACTTGAAGGCTGTTTTCTCGAGTGAATTAGAAGACATCTTGCATCCAGATATTCAGATTCTGAAGCAAAAGAAATGTACATAGAGAGAGAAGGTGCAAATGTACTGGAAACTACCCACCAGTTCATCAAACATTTGAAATGATGTCTACCTTAAATAGCTACAACGTTGTGTTTAACTTGAAATGATGAAATGTTATGTTATGTTATGTTATCTTATCTTATGTTATCTTATGTTATTTTAATGATATGGTAGTGTAGCTGTTTGTCCATCTGTGTGAGAGTCAAATTCCTTCTGTGTTACTAGACCAATTTAATATATTTTCAACGTTCCACCTGAGAGGCCATACAAAGTTGAACATTTAGAATTATACATTTGTAATAAACAATGTATGTCTTTTAGAACAAACTTACATGGCACACACATCTTGCCAAAAGTTTAGGAATGATTCTGAATAAAACAAAAAGTGATTGAAAAAAGGGAAGTGGGGTGAGTTTCTAGAGAAAGCCTGTCTGAATTCTGTGGAAAAACAGTGAAGATGCTGGTATTTATTTTATAGTCTGGATGTTTATAAAAAGCATTTTTGTTAACTAAATTACTAAATTCTGATTATCTTCTTCTCATAAAGTTGAATGCCTTATTTTTCCAAATATGTGTTTCATAGCATTTGAAGTATCATCACTAGTTGTATACATCAGTTATATTTACTTTACTCACTGACTGTGAAGTGAACTACACAATACTGTTGAAATTAGATGAAGAGGAAACACTTGTGTGACCGGGGTGGGTCATGTGAGGACAGTGTCATGTCAGTGTCTGCACGTTTGGCCAGCCTGTATCACTTCAGCACTCTTGTATTTGATCGTCACACATGCCGTCGACTGCCAGTTTCCAACTCTTTGCAATCAGTGCATGTGTTTCTTTTTCTCTGATTTGATTTGATTTTTCTTTGCACTGCAGGAAATTATTATAAAGGGACGGAAATCTTCTGGTCCCTCCTCTGTCATGGTTAGGGGGCGTCCGTCTCAAGAGAAACTGCTGCGCGCTTTCTATTCGCCGAAACTATAGGTGTGTCAGTGGGTGTGCGCCTCCTCTCCACCAGCTGTCACTCATGATGTCACTTCCTGCGGGTGTGAGCTCCATGGCTCTGCTTTGTATGGACATGGTGGGGGATTTTTGACAGCGGCAGCGCTGTTGGGAAACAAACAAGGACGTGGTCGGGGTCGGGGACTGTTTTTCCCCCCTTGCTCGCTCCTCTCTCGATCTCGCACCGATCGCTTCTCAAACCTGCGAGATTTCCCGAGGATATGGCGGCTTCGGATTGGGCTGTCTGTCGTAAGGTAGATGTCTTCATTTGGCCTTTTTCATATATATATAAATATATATAGAAGTGCACCCTCCTGCAGCAGCTGAGAGACTATAGGAATTTTAGTTTCATGCACAGAGCGTGGAAACAGCTTTTTCCTCCAGCTTTAGTGTATTTCTATTTATCCATAAACCTGCACACGGCTGTTTGCAGGCAGCTGGGGCACATTAATAAATTCTTCCAGGATTATAGCACCATTGTTATTGTATGGAGGCAGGCTAATCTGATTTCAGTTTGCACGCCTGCGCAGCTAAAGTGGCGCCTGCTCATTAAATAAGCAACATCTCTATTCATTAGCAAGCCATGCACTCAACACAATGGCCGTTTATTGGCTCGTTTGCACGCCTTGTTACTCTTAAGAGCGGTTATGAAGATGTGGATTGTTTATTAAGAAGGTCTGCGGTCAGCATGGTTTATGCACAGTGACAGTGATGTCAGTAATGTGTGATTAAAATCCTTAAAGACTTCATTCAGGTGTGAAACGTGGTGCTCTTATTATGAAACACCTGTATAACACTTGTGTGTGGCCTCTAGAGTGTTTCCAAAGTGTGTCACTGAGCTCTTGTGTGTGTGTGTGTGTGTGTGTGTGTGTGTGTGTGTGTGTGTGTGTGTGTGTGTGTGTGTGTGTGTGCGCGCTTTTGTGTCTTTTAAACGTGACAGGAAATGAAACAAGTGTCTCAGGCTGAACTTGAACCTGTGAAGTTTTTATTACACACTCAGCGTCTTATCCCAGACATGAAATATGGCCTGGAAATCACAGATGACAGGTGTTCAGTGGTTTTGCAGCACATCACTGTAAAAGCGGTGGTTAATACGTAGTCAGAGGCGCTGTGAAGTGACTGCTAAAATAACCCCGAGGCATCCCTGTTTCAGTCTGCTCGTGTGTGAACATTCGTGGCTAACAGAAGTGTGTCACAACAGTGGTTGGTTTCATTGATTATCCATTAACTAATTCCTAGGTTGTTTACCCCGTGAGAATGCCTGATTGATTTACCTCCACACCGTTGGGGCAGAAACACATCCTCATATTTAGTTTACATCCGTATGACTGTGCGAACGCTTTCACATTCTGCAGCTCAACTAATCATTTAGTCCCCCTCTTGCTCTGAGAAAAGGAAATTTGACCCAAATCCTGCCTTACCTGTCCCATTTCCCTAAGCAATATAGGAATGCAGTTGTTATTTTCCTAGAAGTAGCAGGGTCCTATGAGTACTGTTTGTTGTTTACACTTGTAAAATATCCTGTAACTGCCCCTTGCTTATTTGTTTCGGTTAAAATGCCTACATGCCCAAAGGGTTCCAGCAAGTTAAAGCCCTTGACAATGCTATTTTTTTCAGCTGTTAACATACCAAAATCCAACTTCTCACATTATTATGTCATTGTTGTATTTTTTTTTTATTTATCTTTTCTTGCATAACTTGCAAGATTTCATTCAGACTGACTAGATGCCACGGTGACATTCGTGTGATATGTGGTGGTTGAAGGTTTGTTTGTGTTTTTAAATGGTTAGGAGAGGCTTAAATCTTTTAGTTAGGATTGGAAAGTTGCTTGCGGAAGTGGAGATCCTTGCTGGCACATTTCCTAAAAGTGAGACCTTGAAGGTGATCTGAAGACAGATCCTCTGTTCTGCAGATACAACTCAGCCCTCTGCGTATCAGGCTTTTACACGAGCCCCCCGTCTATTTACTAACCCTTAAAGACAGTCTGCACATTGACGTGGCATTTATTTACCTTGGGATCAAAGGTCTTCACGTACCTTTTTTTTTTTTTTTACACACATTATTATTCTGGTGCGGGTGGTTAAAACTCCATTAACAATGTCTGACGCAGCCTCCATGTGATGGTGTCTTTTATTTGCGTGACAGAGTAAAGCAAACTTGAAAACATCAAGTTGAATATTTGCTTTATACTGAAGAATAAATCACTTCACAGGCTAAAAATGTTTCAAAAAATAATATCAAAAGCTGCACGCAAAATCAAATTTTATTTGATTTTTCTAAAGACAAGTGGACAGGGTTACCACATCAGTCACTGAAAAATGAAAAGTTCCTTTGTCTGCAGAGGTTTTTCATATTGCACTAGCAAGCGCTAACCTGAGCTCTAACCCTAAGGTGTGGTAAGTTTGCTATTGCTTACAATTCATCTTAAAGCTTAAAGCTTTTGCAATCAGAAGACACGGTGAATTTGAGATACTCTTATCTCCCGTGCACAATGCATGTAAAACACAAACTGTCTGAACTCCTACCCCCTGCTCAAAAAAATGTTTGTGCCTCTTTAAGTCACCCTTGAGGGGAACTAGACCTGTCATTGTTTACTCCATAGCTAGATTCTGTACAGTTGTGCTGCTGCACTCTGGCAGTTTTGTCTCCATGAACCTGAGACCTGTAATCATTTTCAGCCTGGATGCATTCACAGCCTGGAGTGACAGTCTTTCGGAAGGCAGAAACAAAAACAGAGCGAACGAGGCAGGAGTTTTCGCCCCTGTGCTTCTCAAACAGGACTTTCTGGTTCTGTTCTCAACTGCACAGTCTCAAGGGTTTATCATTTGTCTCTGTCATCGGACTATAGAGATGTATTGTATGTTTAGCAACAAGAAACTAGTTCCACAGACCTATTTTTCAAGTCTCTGCATCACCAATGTTGGACAGCAGTATTTCTCTAGAAATCCTGACGTTTATTTGTGCATTCAAAGTCGTAAATGTGATTCCACAAGACTCTTCTACCTCCTGTAGACACTCACTGGATCAGTGGTACCACTGCCTTGTTATCAGCTCTTCAGGTTCGAGGACCCTTCTTGTATTTCTCATCTGTGAGAGCAACCCCAAAGAAATAATTCTCTACAGGAAGTGGGTCTTGTGCTACGGACTGTAGGGCAGGGTACGCTTGAAACAAATTTGTTTGGACCTTCATGGATGTACAACCAAGTCTACTTGCCCCAGAATGAATTACTCTCAAAGAACAAAGACCTGGACAACTGAGAACCTTCACAGATGAGTTTCTTCCAACCATATTTAAAAGCAAACGTGGGGTTCACTCTCCTTGAAGAAACTCATGGTGTTGCCTTACTTGAACGCAGGAAAAGAAGCAATGGAAAGGCGTGGAGGGAGGAAGGAGTTTCAGACATTGTTTGAGGATCCAAAAAGCATTTTGTTTATCACCTTGATGCTGTATTCAGACCACTAATAGCACTCACAGAACGCCGCCACCTCCTCATTCACTTCATTGAAGCCACCGAACTGGCATAACCGGAAACGTCAGAGGACTCAGACAAAAATAGTTAAACTTGGCTCAACTTACGCCACAGATAAAAATCTGTGCAAAAAGATATTTCTTAGATGACTTTTTAACAGAAACACTTTCATTCTACTGTTTTCCTATGCAGTCATTGTGATGAAGGATAAAATGATTGCTGCAGTGATGACCCTCCCGAGTTGTAAAAATCCCTCCTCGTATTATAAACAGCTGACCAGTGTTTTGGTGTCTGATAAGTTTAAATTTAAACCAGACTTCCTGGATCTTTTTTCACCCTCTACTTGGTACCTGTAGTAACACACCCACACCAAACCCCCACCAGTCGTTTTACGCTGTGCTATTTTCAATCTAAGCGTGGTCTTTAAGAGCTGTTTGTATTCACTTCTATGGTCTGTTTGTTTTGCAACTTGTGTCCTCTATAGCCCAGATTTGACCTTCACCTGAACCAGGTCTATTCCCCTTTGAGCCTTCCTTATGGTAAAGTCCCTCTGGGTTGAATAGGATTGAGGCCCTCCAGTCAGATTTACAGTAAGCAGCTCTGGACAGGAGATTGTCTGTGCTAATGATTGGGGAGGGATACCATATTTAAGCTGAATTTGTATGTTGAACCGTGAGGGGACATCACAGATCTCTCAAAGAAACATCTTTCTCACCACAACCTCTTTGTCTCTCCCAAGTCTGTGTCTGACCCACTTATATGAGAGTCAGAAATCTCTTCAAGGTCCTGTTTGCCACCCCGTTTGTCACGTGTTGTCTGTTTGTTGAGGCAATAAGGTGTGATCCTCATCCACGTGAGCCAAGGCCTGTAGAAATCCTCATCGATAACCCATCCCCAGTCTTATCTACGATCCCAATCTAATTGTATTACTGACAAAGCCCACTCTCTCTCAGCTTCACTCGTCAGCTCAGACAGAAACATCTTTATCTGTTTTAACCTCATTCAACTTTTCTTCTGTATACATCTGATTTCGGTTGTGCTTGTGTTGGTGTAACGGAGGTCTTTGACACTAGTATGGAAATTGACAGTGCTTATTAACATGACAGATGACCACGCTAAAGGTTGAGGCAGGGCAAAGATCGTTTTCTTGAGGAATTTTGTGAAAAGCGACTTAACCGCACTACGTATGCCAGCTGTGGTTTTGTGGGTATTGGTTACATTTTATGAGGTGATGGTGGTGTACAAAATGGAATGTGAACACCCTTTTCAAGGTTTGCAGATTGCTGCTTGTGCTTAATAGTTGCAGATGAGGGCCATTTTGAGTTTTTTTGTCTCAGTGATCCCACTACCGAAGCAAATTAGTGCTGCTGTCACCAGGCCTGAGCGCTGCATGCCTCCCCAACACGTAGGCCGGTTTGGCAGCCTGAAAGGGGGAACTCAGGACTTCAGTGTCATGCTGGAAAATGTAATAAGATACACACAGCTGTCTACGCAGAGAGAAATGCTTCCAGCTTCATGTTGTTCTCATCTCACTTTTAGTGATTTCTGCTCTCCCACACGCTATTGTCTTTCAGTAATAAAGAAACTCTCTTTTTAAAAACAGTTTTGGAAAGTCTCTGAGGAAAATCTCAATGTTGTTGTGGTGTCCTCGGGGAAGGATGAAGATTTTCTGATGCCTTATTAACATGGACCATTTTTTTTTTTCATTGCTGATTCATTTGTAAATAGTTGTGATCGATTGTTCACTCCCCAATATTTCAGAAGTTTTGTCCACCTAACAGTCCAAATCCCAATCAACTACAGTAACTGGAGCCAACAAAAGTTTGCATTTTCATAAATGCCTTATTAGCTATCAGTTGCCACAAATCATTGAGCTCTTAGGTCTTACTATGGTATGATATTTCTCCCAGAGTGATTCCTGCACATGTTGCACAATGCTAAAAATTTAAATGACCCCAGTAATGTTGTAAAAAATACCCCTTGTGATGCTGTAGCACATGTACGGTCCTCCTAAATCAAGCCACGGGATGTAAAATGTTATACATCTCATGACAGTACTTTGTTCAAGATGGTCTGTTAAAGTTCACAGGGCTACAGACTGAGAGCTTTGTCTGGTGTCCTGGTGTCACCGTGTTGCCAGGGGGGATGACAGCTTTGTATCTTGGCAAAGTCTAACGGGGCAGAGCAACTGGTAGAGCAGCACAGGCTCTCTTGAACATTCCCTTCTCCTTGGCACTAGCCATGATATCGACATTGTGCTGATCACATGTGGTATTTTTATTTCTGGAGAGGGAATGGGTACCACACACCGCTTCCTAAATATGAGTCTGTACCGGTGTGTAGAGCATATTTGGACAGTGTATTCAAACTTAGAAATTTCTGAGCTCTAGAATTTAATTTCCTTCACTCTAAAAATGTTTTATACATGCTGGCGTGTACGTTATGGAGCCAGAGCTATATGTGGGATGGCAGCTCAGTCTGTAGGGACTGGGCTGGTTTAAGTCCAGCATGGTATGGAGCGTTGGCTGGTAGCTGGAGAGGTGCAAGTTCACTGCACTGCCAAGGAGCCCTTGAGCAAGGCATCAAACCCCTAACTGCTCCTTTTTCTTATCACTAAACACTGTAATCCTTGCCAGCACGGTATGAGTACATGATTGTGTATTGGAAGGAAAATAAGTAGGCTTTAATAAACACAATAAACATAGCGCAACGATAACATAGATCATAAAAAAAGGTAATAGTGTCTCGTACAGGTTACCCATAAAGGAACTTTATGGTGTTGTTGCCAAAGTTTAATATGCAAGTGTCGCTTGCTGTCTTGTTACCCCAGCCCTACATTTGTTAAGTGATAAAAACAGCTGGAAAAGATTGCAGCAGTTTCCCCACTCTGACGCTCGCAGTTTGGATGTACTGCAGGGAGGTTTTGTAACGGTGGCCTGCGCGATCCTTGTGACAGATTTGGAAATAGGCAGAAAGTGGCAGCCAGGAGCCAGCATTTGGCAACGAACAGTGGTGTTGCCTAAGGACAGTGCCGCTAGCGATTGGTGATTTTTAGGGGTTAGGCTGGAGCCACGCTGTTCCTGCCAGTTCAGCTGCAAATACATCGAACACACTGGGGGAGCATGTTAAGCTGCGGCTATACTGCGGGTCAAGGTTACGTAGCAGCTGTGACATTTCCTCCATATGACCTGATGCGTCAGACTCCATCCAAAGCAATACAAACAGGCTGTAGTCTTATTAATGAAGTACATCAAATCCACTATTTTCTGATGATGCTGCCATGCAATCAGATTTATGCTTTTAAACACACACTTCATAAATTTCTATTGCTCAAGACTTCAGCATGTGGCCATATTGGCTTTCAGTGTTAAACACGTTATTGGATACTAATATTTATCTAATGCTTGTGGAGAAAAGAGCCACAAGTAAACAGTCAAAAATCTGTCTCATCCCGAGAAACAAAATATTTGGAGATGGCAACTAGTCAAGTAAAATTTGAGAGGAAATATATAAATGCATGTATGTAAAAATATTTAATTTGCTCAAAATGAACATTAAAATATCAAAAAGTTACCAGGAAACATCTAGCTTTATTTACAGGTCATGAGTTATTCATCAACATATCAGTCTATGTGTCTATATTCAGATTTCTTTGCCTTTTTTTTTTTTTATCAAATGGAGAAAGTCACCACAAATTTCACCATGTGGTTGTTTCGGCTCCACAACACACACATGCAGGCACACTTTCCACCACGTAATGGTGTGCTATAAACAGCCAGTGTGAAGGGTCGGGTCACCACAGACCTTGAGGTAACGTGATACATTGTCACATTGCACCTTCTGCTGTGTTTTATGGTCAGATTGTGTAGGCCGGGTCTTGTGAGCGTGTGCTAACATTTAATTATTATTTTGACACTGAACACGCTGTCAGTGTAGAGGTCAGAGTCCACTTGGGGTTTATGTAACGTACTGTTTTAGTCTTCAACTCAGTGCAGCAGTGGCCGTTTAATACGCCGACAGTAACACTTGTCCTCATATAACATGCAAATGATAACTCCCGTGGTTGAAGAATATGACACATACTAAAATATGAAAACATACATCAACTAAAATACCTTTTTATCAAGATTTATTTTCTAGTTTTCTAGAAGACAAATAACAGGATGGTTCAAAAATTGATGCAGATATTTCCTGGTAACTTCCCTGTCTGTGTAAAGAAACTGTTGAGACAAGCTGTAATCATTTCTGCTTTCATATCACTAAAGCATGAAGCTAAGACTAAAGCAGAAGGCACTGTTGACATTTAGATCTCATTTGGCGATCTGAATGATGGTGTTAATGGTTTTATTATGTCTGACTGGCCATGGTGGCCAAATATTTATAGAACAACGCCAGTGATTTTTCCATGTCTTGTATCTTACCAACATGTACAATTAGAATATAATATACTTGATTTGTAGTATAGGCAAAGTTACATTTGTGGTGTAATGCAGTAAGATTAATGCATCTAAAATACAAGACTTTAAAGCATTTGAAATAAGTCATACGATGTATTTTAATTTTTTTTTTGCAAATTTGCAAACACAAGTCTAAAAATATCAGACAAACTTCGTTGTGTAATGTACATTTAAGTGCCGTTGACCCTGAAATGACAAGGTAAGTGACCTGTTAACAGGATGATTGAACTGCTCGATGTCATAAGGTCCATCTGTCTCAGACTACAGCTAAAGTCCAATTACTTCCCTGGCCTGTACTTTGGTCAATCACCATAACGATAAGAGGGCGCCGGCCAGCATATCAGCCCTGAGTGATAAAGGTTCACTTGAGTGTTTACACATGCGGGCACGGTCCAGGCTGAGCTCATAGAGTGAACTCTTCAAACAAATGGACAGGCGGAGCTGGTGGGACAGCCCCCATCAGCCCATATTTCTGCTCTAAGACCACCGTTATGTTCCCTGGGGCCCTTCTTCTAACAGGTCTGTCAGCACTCAGACCACAGGATGGGTGGATTAAACATTAACCTGTGGTCCCCTCTCCCAGACAAACACACAAACACACACACACACTTACTGAATGATCATACAAACTCTTTGGTAGCGCTGGATGTCATATTGTCAGAGACCAAAGTTGCATGGACGATTTCAAGTTTTTGCATGAGGAAGGTAGGGTGTCATTGGGTTTTTATATTCTATAAAGTATAACTACCAACTGCCTTTGGGAAAAAACACTTTTTATAGACTGGTAGCAATACAAGTTTTATTCTAGCACACATAGTACTTGAGCAATTTATCTTATCTCCTCTCGTTGCCAAGGTGTGTTCTTCTACATTGTTTTTTTTCCATGCCTTGGCAAGACAAGCCCATACACACCTCTAATATTTTGCCAGCTGTATCTGAGTGTTCTTGTCATCATTGTTTTGGAACTTCATTGGAAGCCCTAGATTAAAAAAATGCGTGGTGTATGACGGAAGCAGAAGCTTGCGTGGATGCAGAGATGCCGCAGGATGAGATGGTAATTAATAGACAAATTGAGTGATGGATATCGCCATTGACACTGTCAGCTCAACAGTCCAGGTGATTTGTAGATCCATTTTTGTTGAAGATTTTAGACAGCTGTGTAAACTAACTTCATGCTGTTCTATGTCCTTTTCCTGTTGGGAGTGTAGGAGGCTGTCTACATGCCTGGCTCGAAGCATGTTTATCTGCCTCAGCCAGAGCTTACTAGCAGCTTCATGCCCTGCCTGCCTAATGTGGGTCTCAACCGCAATGGATGAGCATAACACGGGGCGGGGGGCTGGGTGAACATGCTTAGCAACTGTGCAGAAATCCATCGGACTGTATGGATTATTTATGCTCCCTTCCTACATCCGGCTCAGTGATCATCAGTACAGACTTAGCAACACACAAGTCTGTGATGGGATTTATTGATTTGAATGAGATGTTGAATTCCAGTGGTAGTAGCTCGTAGCCGCCTGCTCATGTCTCCTGCACGCCCTCCACGGCTGATTTCAAAGCGTGATCCGTGTTTCGACATTACCATGGCATTGTCATGGCGACCTTGATGACTCTCAGTTAGTGGTCTTTTGTCAGTGTAACCGCCCCTCATCCCTTTTTTGGAGAGTAACCCCAAACCTAACCCACACAAACATGTATGACCTTGCACATCTTCCTCTCAGTGTGCGCAGTTGCCCCTCAGCAGGCTTGGTTGAGTGAGCACAAGAGAGGTCTTGACCTCGACGGACAAAGGCTTGCTGTTACCCTAGGAACCGCTGTTTTCTTTCTCTCTCTCTGTCTCTCTCTCTCTGCGTCACTTGCTCACTCTGTCTCTCGCATTGCTGATAAAGACCCTGTAATGTAACTTAACTGGCATTCCTCTCCACCCCTTGTGTCTCTTTCTGTCTCTTCTCTGTCTCAATCCGGGAAACCTGTGCAGCCCGCAGTTAGGCGGCTCTGGGTGTTTACATTCTCGTGTTATGTTGGTGGGAACACAAGGTTAGTTATTTAAATAGAAGGTCGTGCATGCAGCGTGTTGACACATACTGTGTCATCGTTCACTGTGTCAGCAAAAATATGCATAGATAAACTCAGAAACTTTTACTGAACTCAGGATTTTTTTCATACTCCCAACCCAAAGTTTGTCTCATCTTACCATAGATAATAATCTACTAGGTTAGAGTGTTATCTGAACAGACAGCATGGGTGTCAGTGAAGCTGTAGCCAAGAGTATCCTTTATTTTTCCCCTTGAAGCAGTATTGTAATGAGACAGTGCTGAGTGAAGTGAGTGTATGGAGCAGGATGTCCCCTCTAAAGGAAGACCCTGAAGGTCAGGAGCTAGAGGCTGAATGCTAAAGAGGTTTGCTTTATCCTAGCAGTGCTAACACTGCCTCCATTCAGAATTACAAGTGTATTGTAAAGTGAGTAAAGCGGCCCACTCACATGCCAGGCTTCTTTTCATGTTGTCTAGAGTAGTGTTTTTAGAGGGTGGGAATCTACAGGGTCTCTACCGTTAGGTTGGGTTTAGGTCGTCTGTGCTGAGAGTTCACTGCATTGGGATTTTTCTCTCTTTCTTGACACTGTATTACACATGCAGGAGGTTCATTACAAATGCTTTTATGTTAATCGCATGCTGTACTGTCTTTCCCAATGCCTCCTGACCATAGACTGTATAAAACGTGGACATAGTCTCCATGACATCACCCACAGGTTTCTGAAGTGCTGCTTTGAAGCTCAGAGTGCGGTACCATCTCGACAGTCCTGCCTCGTGGAGCACGGGTGGAGCTGAGGCCACATAAATGAAGCCTGGTTGTTCAAACAACCTCAGTACAGTGCCATAAACAGGGAAATTAGCTGTAGCTTCAAGTGGCAGCTTGAGGAACTTCAGTCTTTGGCACTTGAGCGAAGGTTGCAGCTAAAATGTTTGCATTCATATTCACGCATTTTCCCAAAAACAAGTTGCCATTACCGAGTTTTCAGGAGACGTTGCGATGTCACATTTTCAAAATACCTCGACTCCATGTGTCAGAACAGGCATTCCAACTGGATCATAAATCTCGCTCTCTATTTGCAAAAGCTTAAGTGTGCTGAGACATTTCCTTTCAGCGCAGGAGCAGCCAGGCTTTTTTCCACCTCTGCCATGTGCGGCCGACATAGCTCTAAACTGAGCAGCAAGAAGACTGATGTAAACTTACCCACAACAACTCATATTTCTATTAGACGATGTGCTCTGTGATTTTAAGGGACGGCTCATCTATGGCTGCATCCATGCTGTACAGCATGGCTGGACTTTGAGCCGTTAGCAGTCACATAAGATCACATTTATTTAATCTCTTGTGTTTGTCTTCATCACCAAAGGTGATTATGCAAATGATCTGTAGTTTCAATGGCTGTGTCATTCCCTCCTGTCTTTAAAATAGACTCACAGGGAGCACTGAGGGCAAACATTTTGAGCATGCAGTCAGTCCCTCGTCTCAGCAGCACATACACATTATGGGGTTCGTTAAGGTTAAACTAAAGGCAGTCATGTGTAAAGGTGTGCAGTGGCTGAGAACAACCAGCAGCTGTTGCCTTATAGCCACATAACCAGCCTCACCCCCGACCGCCCACCCTCCCTCATTTGATGTTCTTAGCAGGGTCTGATGGAAAGGGCTTACTGAAGACTGACCTAGTTTACATGCTGATGTCTGAAGTCCTAATATGCAAAATGAGGTTCTCTCCTGTTGCCAAGCTTAGCCATCAAGATGAGCCCTTCTTCTTCTTCTTCGTCTGCTGCTGCTGCACTTCCATGTGTATCTCCTAGCTCCTCCCAGTTCCCACTATGCAATTCAGCGAAATCTCAACTATCAACTGCACAAGCCAGTCTGTCATGTCTCTTCTAGCCAACCCCAGACCTGGCCTTCCTGTCACAGTGCAGCCTAAGCCAGCCCAGTGACCTACATTCATCCCTCCACATGTCTCTAAGCCTCCCCTCTCAGCCTCTCTCTGTCCTCTGTCTTTCTCTTTCTGCAGCACTGTGAGGTTTGCAAGGATAAGGTTACTGTATTTAGAGTGAATAGCTCAGAGGAGTGGACAGGGTCTGTGTTGTGTCATAAGATACTCTGTGTCCTTCATTCCTTTACCGCATGCTGACCCATAGCAACATGCAGCACCTGTTGGTGTGGATGGCCACACATTGCATCAGCAGTACTCATTAGACCTGAATGCGTTAGCCGGCGCCGCGTTGAATCATGTGCACTGAAAGACTGGAAGCAGTGCTACTCTGCGGTGTTGATGTTGATAATGATGTTATCAGTTTGTAGGCATGCTGCCACGTGGCTTTATTGAATCTCTAGTGGCACAATGAGGTTGTCGTTTGTGGTTTTGACTGAAATGTCTCAACAACTGTTGGATGGATTGCACTGACATTTTGTACAGACTTTCATGTCCCTCTCAGGATGAACTGTAATCACTTTGGTGATCCCCTGACTTTATATTTTGCACCATCATCAGGTCAAAGTTTTTATTTGTCCAGTACCGTGCCACAAACTTTGATTCATGTCCAGATGCCTGCACGCCTAAAGACATGTTGTGCAAGCAAATGTTAGCCATGCTAACACGTGAAGGTGGTGAATATTACATCTGCTAAATTGTCATTGTGAGTGTATTATCATGCCGATGTTAGCATTAGCACAAAACGGACTCTCAGTCTCTAGAAATTCAGAAATGGGTGACCTTAGTGATGAATTATCATCTTGTCTTCTTCTGTCATCTCCTTGACCTATTTGTCTTTCCCCCCAACCCCCTGTCTTCTGTCTCCAGTCTGATGAGTGAGAGTGCCGGCAGCCCGCTCCTCCACCGCAATGGTCGACATGGAGAGCCACTACCATCCCCCTTCGCCCCTGGAGGACTCGGTGTTGGGCAGCCCCCTGTGCGCCGATGACGACTTCATGGGCGGCATGGAGGACCTCCAGGACATCTCCCAGTCCATCAACAACAACACCCTCAACTCCCTTGATGTCCCCGAATACCAGTCCTCCAGCAATGGCTCTGAAAGTTCCACTGTTCTAGGTGAACTCACATAAAGACTGAATTGAAATGATCTCTTGAGGTTATTGATACTACTACTACTAAAACTACTATGGCTTGACGGTTTCAAAGTGTCGTCGGGAGCACACTGTAATCTTCTTGACATTGTTGTTGTTGAGTAGGGGTCCCTCAGTTTAACCCCTTAATCCCTAATTTGCTTCAACTGAATGCTCAGGGGTGGACATACACTTCAGCTAATTTAACCTCTTGCCCTAACCTACAACAAAGCTGCCCTCCAATCCTTTGACAGACCCTTCTTTAATCATATTGTCCGATTCATCTACTTTTTTTTTTTAGGTAATCGTACCTTCATCTTAATCCGTTTGTCCTTGTCGTTTTATCGAGTTTACCGAGTGTCATGATGCATTTCCCTGCCAATACCGTACATACTTTTCTTTTCTCTCTCTCCTTATCTACCTCTTATTTTCTATGCTCCCTTGTTTTACGTCTCAGCCCTTGTCCATGGCCCATATTCAATGAGGAATTTGCACATTCCTCAGCCACCATGCGCCACTTTGGGAAACATCCATTTTGTCTCTGTGAACAAAAAACATGTGTACATGTGGGGCATTTACACTAAAAACCAAAATATGCAACAAGTGAAGAAGCCATAAAGTGTCCAGAAAGATAAACATGTAACAGAAGAATAGAGGGTGTGAATGAGAAAGAAGGAAGGAACGAAGAGAGGGAAGTATGGGGAGAAAGCGTCACGGAAACATTTGATGATGTCATGGAAAAGTCAGTCAGAGGGTGTTTTATGGGTGTTTGGGAGTGTTAGCAGTGAGAGACAGGGGCAGAAGAAACACTGACATGCTTTTCTTGCCCACAGTTAGTTGGAACATGTGTACTTGCACCAGACAGGAACCAAGCTCCAGGTCCGCTGCCAAATGCTGCTTATCCCTGTTCTGGCGTACTTCGCCCAACTCATGTGGCTTGACTTAGTGCCACTGTTTAGTACCATTTTATCTTTTCTATTTGTGTACCAAGAAAGTTCTACCAACCATGTTCCCTTCACAAGGTGGAAATAGAAAACTGTTGGCAACCTATGGCAAGCCCCATGATCTGTTGTCCTCTGGAAGATCAGTAATACTACTCCAACGCTGTCTATGACAGGCGAAGCGGTCAGACAAATTCCAGTAGTTTTTTGCTGGAGGAAATCTGAAACTGCAACAAAGTGTGATAGAGTATTAATTGTTATACTTGTATTACATAGTCTGCAGGCTCCATGCGAGAAATTGAACACAGCAAACACCGGTTTATCGAGTTTCACCAGAAATGGGAAATAGTCAAGGGAATGTTTGGAATGAACTTGTTCATACAAAGTATGATCTAATCACGTCTCGAAGTAAGACAGTTTAGAGCTGTGCTGTGATCAAAGAGAGAGCAGAGAGTGATAAACAGTACAAATGGGGATAACCCTTTGGACAGAAAAAAACTATTAGTGAATTAGTGATATAAAGAATCAACAAAGAGAAGTTCAAATTCTTGTATGCTCTCACTTTGACACAGTTGCCGCTGCTGTGAAGTCGGCATGACACACAGTCGATTTCAGAGAGCTAAAATTCTTCCAGTTCCAACATTAGAAAGTTGTGAGGGAGCTGAGGCCTTCAGTTGCCTTTTGACGTCCTGACAACCAACTGATGGCTGTAATCTACAGGTCACCAAATATGTTTCATGCCTTCGTGAAGAAACTGTGGCGCAAAATGTGGATGAAACATACATTACAGTTCAGATTGTTGGATGAGGAGTTTTAGTGAATTTACAATATCACCAGCCTTAAATGATAGGCCTCACTGAACTGGTCCGAGTGTGTACTGTTATCTGTCATTGTATGTTACGTGAATTATTCTGGGGCAATAGTGCGATGACCCATTAAAGTCATCCATGTGCTTGTCTTTTGCAGATGCCTTGACGCCAGCATCCAGCCCGTCGTCGGTCGTTTACAGCATGGCAGCGGGCCAGGAGGAGTTCTCAACTTCGTCCTCATCGCTCAACCTGGAGTGTCGAGTTTGTGCTGACCGCGCCTCGGGCTATCACTATGGAGTCCACGCATGCGAGGGCTGCAAGGTGAGACGACGATTGCGCGCATGAATTATACAGTCAAACAAGTACTTGTGTCTTTTGATTCCATGTTAGATCTTGATCAACGTAAAGATTAGCGGTGAGGGAGCAGGCGAGTCTTGTTAATGGACATTGAAGGATTGAATCTGTGGCCGGGCTGTCACACACACCTCTGCTTTATCGTCTCATCTTACACTCTGTTTTACTTACTGCTGCTTTCTCCTCCTCGGTCAATATTCCTGCCAATATCCATCAATCGCTTCTTCCCAAAGTCACCTGCACTCATCAGAATCATAAACAGCCTTCTTACTACACATTAACCAGTTTCAAGAAGTGAATCTTTTTTTTTTTTTGGAGAATAACACTGAAGAAAGTAGGACATGCCAGGACAGAAATCCAGAGGCAGTGTGTCTTGTGACTAAAGATAACTAAAAGTCCTAAAAGTATCAGAACTACCAGCCTCAGCCTCAGACACGTGGTTGCTCAATAATCTTTCAGTTAATTGTTTACCAGTCATGTTGAAGAAAAATCCCAAGGCTGTATCTTAAGAGGCACTGAAGGACAAAGATAGTATAACCTGACGTACGTGTGTGTGTGTGTGTGTATCAGCCTTCAGTACTCTGTTTTCTTGTCTGTTAGTCACAAAAGGGGTGGAAAAAAACTGAAGGGAAAGCAGCTACTTGAAGCAACATTTCTACACCTCCACACTGTGGGACAGCAGTGGGAGTATGAATGTCAGGAAGTGATACATAAACTCTCGCTAATTCCATCATGTCAACATGCTGTCGAATAAACATTCACATCAGACAAGCAGCCCACTGAAGTGCGACTCTGTGCTGTAGCGTTATTATATCGGATTTAGTGATTTAGTGTATGATTGCACGCCTGTGGATCAGTACAGAACTACCAACACGGGACAAAGGGCTTGGTCAATCCTGAGAGCAGAGTCAAAGTTATCTGTCCGATGTATGGTAAAGACCAGGGGCTATAAAACTGTAAAACAATAGGTCACCACAAAAGTCAAGGTAAGTTTGTTTAGTGTAATGTCTATTAGGGAGAGAGTCAAAAGTTCATCTCTCACAAGTGCCAAAAGGTCATAGGGAGGCTGCAACCTGCTGGATCAGCTAAAACCAGTGTTTCTCAATCAAATCTGTCATAAAGCTACTCGAAATTTGGAGAATTGGAAGAATTAGAAGAGTTTACAGTAAAGAGACAGGAAATGAGGGGAGAGAAAGGAAAGGGGAAGCAACTAGAGACGTTAATCACAGTAAATGGTATGCGTCCTAACATCTAGGTCATGACTATGCCCCAAAGCAGCCTTTTTTTTTTGACAGGATATTTGCAGATACCCCCCTTTCCAGCCCTCAGTATCTCATAATCCTCTGTATGCCTGTAAATGTTTGGAATGAAATATTCAGGTGGTTATCTGCGACTCCTGAAGTCACAAAAATATCACATGACTACATGATAACTGCCTTTATTTACTGGGTGTAGGGTTTGTGTGCAGAGTGAGTTAGAATGAAAGTAAAGGATAAAATATAGATGATTGGCACAAACTTAGAAGTGATTATTTTTCTGATTTAAATCACCCTAAAAACATGATTATTTCTCTACAGCATTAAATACTCCACGGCTGAATAAGCAACAGCTAATCTGCTTATTAAATTTGGCAGAAAATATTTAAAATAATCTTATGTAACACTCTCATGTGCACCCCCTGACCCTCCCAGCCCCCCACCGCATGATATTATTTGGTCATGGAACAGAAATAGGAGGAGGTTGACCTCTGTGATGTCATCCTCGTGATCCTCTTCAACAGTGGACACTAGCAGCGCAGACGGCACGAAGCCCACTTGGCCTGGACTCCAGTTCTGTCTGAGCCTCATATCACCCTTGTTGTATGTGTGTATATTTGTGTGTGTGTGTGTGTGTGCACGTGGCGTTCGAGGTTAGTGGGTGAGAGTCAGAGTTACTTAACCTGTGTAATCTTGCATAGTATGGTATCTTTCATGCTATGTTGGCATATGTATTTTGGCACACAGTTTTGGATAAAATTGCAATTTGCTATTAAGTAAATATGTTATTTAGCAATTCTCAAGGCCATTTTCAGCCCCCTTCAAATGCAAACATGCCTCTTGGTCCATCTGTTCCTCGCCAAAGTGTTTTTTTTTTTTTTTGGTCAAGGTTGTGTAAGCGTGGAGAAATGGATGGTGAAACTATGTATCTGATATTGTCAGGCACCATTCATACGGGAATAAATAACTGTTTTTCTAATTTCTTCACGAAGAGTTGGTCAATGTTTTTTTTTTTTTTTCTTGGCTCTTTGAACTGGTTTCATCACAGCAGAGTTTATTGAAAGGTAATTTACTAGTCTAGTTCAGGTTTCAGGCTCTCTCCCACATGTCATTCCCCGTCTCTCTCTCTCCCCGCATTCCTGTCACTCTTCAGCTGTCTCTATCAGAAATAAAGCTTGAAAAGGCCAAAAAAAAGTTTAAAAAAAACAGTAATGCTAATCTTTTTTTCCTTTGTGTGTTTTTTTTCCCCCTCTCGTTCCTCCAGGGTTTTTTTCGGCGGACCATCCGTCTGAAGCTGGAGTATGACAGGTGTGAGCGTCGCTGCAAGATCCAAAAGAAGAACCGCAACAAGTGCCAATACTGCCGCTTCCAGAAGTGCCTGTCAGTGGGCATGTCCCACAACGGTGAGTCCTACAGGGCAGGATAGGTTTGTGCAGCGCTTCAAGCCAAACACTCACACACACACACACACACACACACACACACGCATGCAGGTAGGTTTGTTCTAAGCACACACTCCTTAACAGTAGTACCATGGTTGTGCAGATGCCAAAACTGATTGTACAGGCACGTACACACATCATTACCTCAAGTAAGCAATCTAACACCGTGGTTGGGTGTTAAGTTGCATGTTAAGGCAAGCCACCAACTGAAAAATAATCTCAGCTCTTGGACAGCTCCTTTTTAAAAAAAAAAAAAAAAAACTGACCTCCTTAAACGTTTGAATGATGTGTGAAAAAGACCACGTAGAACTAATTCGTGTGCAGTACATGTGAATCTGCGTCTGTCCGTGCTGCAGCCTTTGCTGAACTCACTGACCCCTTTTTGGGGCAGACGGGTTGAACAGGAACAGAAATCACATGACCTTTGAGTGGGTGAGTGAGTCCATCCACCTGCTTATGTGAACTTTCAAAAACCTATGGAGCCCACTTATAATCAGATTAGCTGAAGTTCCAGTAAGAACATTTTCCAAAATTATTTGTTATATATCAATAACGCCAATAAATGATACTGCATTTGCATACTGGAAGTGTTAATACTAGAAAGAAATACTACTAATATTTTGTCATTGTGAATTTATCTCATGATTCTATAGTTTGATCCTTAATCACAAGTTTGGGTTTGACTCTTGACCAGATTTTCACCTCAGCTCTGCTTATCTTTGTCCAGGAATATTGAGATTCTGGTAAATATTGTTTACTCTGTTTAAACATACAACACGGCATGGAGACCCTTGGCCAAGGTCAGTGTCCTGATTGAGAAAAAAAGCACTGGAACAGATTGTGGAGGTGACGTGTGTGTGTTTGTGTGTGCAGGCGTGCAGGTACTTGTTTTTTTTTCTGGTGTGTCGGCGTATTTTTAGGAGAAGGATCGAAAAGGTCAACGCAATCGGAGAGTTCACATATAGACTGTGCACACAGCAGCATATTGTGTATCGGTGGCAGTGAACTTGGATGCAGAGGATGGACTCTGTGTCTTTACTTTGTCCCATGGGGTTATTGACTTCTGAGGCTTCCTTAAGACATCTGCAGATGATGATGATTATACAGTAGTGTCTTAAAGCTCAGCAGCAGCAGCAGCAGTAGTATGTCTTTCAACTGTACTTCCTCTTACGGTATGCGTGTATTAAGTTTCATTGGCCTAAATGTAACCGTAGAGGGGGAGGAAGGAGATCTGAGACCAGTGCAACCTGATCTTTTGAGATCTGGTGGTCTAAGAGACATCAGGACCACAGCACTGCTAATTTTGGAGCATTGTCCCTCCGTTTGCATCGACCGCCAATCGATTTTAAAGCCGAAGATACTGGATGGTCCTGACTAAAATGGGTTAACAATTTCAATTTTTCAAAGTGTATAAAGTTTGGTTTTGTACATGTAAAATGTAGCTATTAAAATCGCATCCCAAATATCTGCATAACTGATCCAAGTTCAGCACAACAAAATGTGCATTAATTGTTAAGTTCAGTAACATTTATTAATTATTATTATTATTTTGGAGGTCATGCTTTCATTTTAAAGTGCAGTGAGTGAGTAGACAGGTGCAATTAAAAGTTTTATTTTATTTTTTTTTTTAGTTGACCTATTACAGGTGGAAATGTGCATGTGAGCACTTGAAATGCATCATTTAAAAGGGTTCAGCCACAGGTTAGGCTGCTCAAGCAGGGCGAGATTTTCTAACAATGCTTTACTTCATTTCAGGAATAAACCGCATCAGCATCTCTGTCTTGCTGTTGCAACAACGGCAAAGTGATTTTTACTATTGCATAACACACAAGTGGTTGAAGGTTTCTTGAATCCAGCGACTTTATACCCCAGATCTCGTGTACTGACAAGATGCGCTGTAATGAACACGCCTTGCTGTGTTGAAGGAAGTGTTAATAGCTCAAATCAGCTGTTGAAACGATGATTTAACGTACTGACAGACTGTCCCCCTCCCGTCTTTAGCCCCCTCCTCTCCACTAAAGTCACAGACTCATCCCCTCACACCAGTTCTTAGCGAATTGACTTACACACAGCTTAACATCAATCACTTCCTCTCATCTTAATTAGACTTGGCTCCTGCCCAGGCGCCCACTGTGGAGCTTTACCAGCTTCAGATGATCCATCCACTTTGTGAGCAGTAATCTAATGGGCCCTCATGCTGTCTGTTAGCTTGGTATCATCTCATCCCTGCTCAGTCCTGCTCAGTTGGCCTGGATTTGTTTCAACGGTGGGTGGCTCGTTGCAAATACAGTAAAATCAGATCTCCTTTTATTCTTTTATAGTCTAGTAAAAGAAGGCGGTAGGTGCGGCTTGGGTTCTCGGGAGGCTGGTGTGTGTGTCTGTGTGTGCGTATATGCATCAGCTTGTGCCCATTTAAATTGGTGAGGAGGGGTTAAAAACAGTTCACCTTTAATCTCATTAGTCAAATGGGATCAGGCCGTCTGAGAGATGCCAGCATCCTCTCGTAGAAAAACAACTCTTGTGTGGCGTTAAAGCACACTAGAATCCAGCACAATATCCGTGCAGTGTGCAGTAACCTGTTGTGTTCATTCATAATTTTCCCTGAATGTGCCCCTGAGGCTTTGAAGTAAAGAACATAGGTGGGTGCAGGCGCATGTTTGTGGATGTTGATTATTAATGGATATAAATGTCATCGGACTGGTCTTGTGTAATAGTACAGAATTCTGCACATAGGATTTCTGTGGTCCCACCCAGTCTGACCCAAACCGTGACGACCCCCCTTACTTAAGATTTCAGATTCATTTGTATCTTATTAACTGTGGCATTGGGTGTAAAGGGTGAGGCCAGTTCTCCATTTAGGGTGGCAATGAAATGAGTATGTTGTTCCGTCTTTCTGTCTTTACTTGGTTAGCGCTGCACAGAGGTTAGATTATGATGTTGGCTTATGGCCAAACTGTGTGTAAAATAAGCCCCTGATGGTGCATGTGCAGGCAATGAGAGAGGAAGTTACCTTGATTTACTTTCTGGATTATTCAAACTTTTGTGGCTGAATCTCGGCTAAACTTTCAGAACAACAGTTCTTAATTTAATCTAACATATTTTTGCATCACACCCGTCCGGAGGAAGCAAATAGTTTTTTATAGTTTCATGGAAGCAAATTGCGCTGTGTGTTCAAACCCATCCTTTACTTATAAAAATCAATTCATGAACTGCTGTCAGGAAAACATCTTTCTGGTAATTCAGCCACCAGGAGTGATTTTTTATTTATTTATTTATTTTTGTTTTACTGCACATCAGCAAAACTGAGAAACAGCATGTGTTTGACCTGCGCTCAGACTACTGCTGCGAGTGAGCTGAACATAGACTGCGCGGGGGGAGGGGCAGCAAAACCAGATGAGTGTGCTAGTGTCCCCAGTGGACCTGCGACTGTGGAGAAATAGTTCTACAAAAAAAAAAAAAAAAAAAAGAAGTGAGACCAAATATGGTGCCATGCGGGGTGGCTTTATACCGTTAGACTGTGGCTGTGGCCACCAAAGACCACCCTGTGGCTCCACAAGTGCAGTTAATAAGATTAAATAACATTACATGCATTCGCAGCTGAGGTGAGACTGCCTGGATCTGTAAAACTGAATTAGACATAGGTGACATGGATTGTTCCGGAAAGTGCCTTCTCTGGTAAACTGGTCTGTGTTTGGAAGAATATTTTCTTTAGTGTGTGTATACATTTAATTTTAGCTTTGGGATTTAAGACCTGGGGGTGCAAATATGTTAGGTAAGGTACAATCATGGTGAAATGTATTTATGTTAATATTAAGAAATGCCAAGCAGCATCACTGGCAGACACACAAGTCTATGATTTTTAACTGGTATGTGGTATTTGATCAGGTATTTAGGTATAAAGACAGTCAGACGTGTGCTGCTTATGAAATTATGTTGTCAAGGAAATATTTAGACAGAATACTGGCACCGCATAGTGTGAAAAATAAAGCTCTGGCAGCAGACGTTAGGAAAACCAAGAGCACAGTCAGTAAGATGTTAAACGGCCCGAGTGTTGCCTTTTCTACATTTATAGTGGTGCTATTTTTGAACATTTCATTGCTGCTGCAATGTTTTGTTTGGACAGATTTTTTGGATACATTCAATTTTTCTATCCTCTGCTGATATGTTGACAGAATTTTACTTAGCGGGGTGTCTTTTAAAAAGAGATTTTGAAAATGATTCCTCCAGATGTCAGCATCTTGAATAAGTGATTATTGTGGTTATGTGGAGCTCAAGCTATTTTTACATTTTTCCAAAACTCTGTTTGTTTTGAGGCGCTCTCTCTCTGTTCTTACACAGTAGTTTTCTCTGTGTCTTATATTTAATCTAATTACATTTTCTGTAAAACACAGTAAATTGAGTCTTGACAGATTTATATTGCCACAAATTCTGTTATCTTAGCCTGACTTTCTGTCTGCTCTCTACAGCTATCCGTTTTGGTCGGATGCCCCAGTCAGAGAAGCTAAAGCTGAAGGCAGAGATGGTAACGGGGGACAGAGAGGTGGAAGACCCCCAGATAGCAGACCAGAAGACGCTGGCCAGGCAGATTTATGAGGCCTACCTCAAGAACTTCAACATGAACAAGGCCAAGGCTCGAACCATTCTTACCGGCAAGACCAGCACCCCTGTACGTTGATTAAGAGTTGTGGGTTGGTGAGTGAAAGGTGTGTGTGCGCGCCTGTGTGTGCCTGTATGTGTGTGTGTGTGTGTGTGTGTGTGTGTGTGTGTGTGTGTGTGTGTGTGTGTGGATTGTGTATTCATGGCTCTTGTCATTAGCAGAATTTCCTCACACATCAGGGTCACATTGTCTTGCAACTTTTAATTTATTTCTTCCCCCCACTGGAGATTTTTTTTTTTTAATCTCATTCTGAGCACATTCAAAATTCACAATCAAGCTAATGTCTCAATGTGACCTGGTAGCCAGTACCTCAGAGATTATATGCAGCCAGCCAATGACAGAAATAACTTGCTCAATCAGTAGCGCAAGCCAACACACAAGCTGGACAAGGAAACATCTGTTTGCACCAACGCTATATAAAGAGCCAGTGTATGAGCCCATCACCTCTCCCTCCACCGCCTGTTTCCCTCCATGCCTGCGCTCTTTTCACCCATCCCCAGTCTCACGAAAAAAACGTTCCCTCACAACCTCGTTTCTTTCATTTTCTTCCCATCATGGAAAAAAAAAGGGGTCGACAAGAGGGGGGGGTGGGGGTGGAGGGTCGCAGACTGCAGCCCCGAGTTGTTGTGAATTCCACGGATGGATTTGTGTAGGTGTGAGAGGGACAGGTCAGTCGAAGTGCACAGCCATGTTCAAACGCTGCCTCTGGAGATCAAAGTCCATTAAGCGTCCAGATGGACTCTCTGGAGTTTGCAGCCATTGGAAAGCAGTCAGTTGGAAATGCACACATTTTTTGATCCACACTCGATTGTAGAGTTCATTCATGCTGTTACAGAACTTTTATCAACATAGAACTTCCCATGAAAGTCAGATTTTACCATTAGCCACAGGCCTTTGTACAAATTCAGACATGTTGGATAACTTGTTGCTTATTGCTTTATTTAAAGACGAGCATAAATATTAGAGAGATAGTGCTGATACAGAAAACGTTCAACTTAGTTATTGCTCAAAAATCAAATGTTTAATCACCCCTGTGGATCCTCTGTCATCAACTCATTTAGATCCATTTGATTCATGTAACTGCAGAAAATTTCCATCAGGTTTGACTCATCAGTCTCGATGTCTGGGTGGAACTGAGCCATAAATGTGTCACTCTTGGCTCACTCTTCTGTACACTGAATATCAGTTTAATTATCTGACTCAACTGGTTTTGATCTGCTATTATTTATTCAGTACATTACATATCGTCTTGACTTGTCCTGAAAAAACAAGCAGCTAAAGAAATGGCAAGGTGTTGCTGTTTCTCTGGGCTACACTATGCACTGGATATGGATATTACCAAGAATTTCTTGGGAAATAAAATACCTCCTGGACATTTGGTTGGTCCACTTTGGTCCAGACTGAAATATCTCAAGAACCATTAGTTGGATTGCCAACATGTGTCATACAGAAACGTATGGTCATCAGACAGTGAAGCATTCTTTGCTGATCTCATAACTTGAGTTTCTGGACAAATACCTACAAAACTACAGTCCCATCAGCAGTGTATTGATCTACATAGCCAGTACTACCATGCTAACATGCTACATGCTACACAAAGTGTTGTAGGTTTGTGGAGGTTGTTTCATTGTTTTCACAGGCCCCCTCCTGGAGCATACACAACATTACGACGACGCAAAATGGATCCATTTTGTTTTCTCAAAAAAACTACATATAAGTGTAATGCTTTCAGCGTAGCACCATTAGGCTCTGCTTTCAGTGTACACTATAATATTGGCCTGCGTACCTCCTAAACATCCATAAGGGTAATAATTATGTCGTCACGGAAATGTTCAAAGTCAACAAGGGCTGTGGGCTTGCTCTACCCACTCAAGGTTATGGAGGCTTCCAGAGGTTATGGTGATAAGATCATTTTGGCTTCTTTGCTTCTGCAGGATCACATAGGAACAATTCAGTGAGCCCAAAAAGAGACAAAGTACACCTATTTAGAAAAGCTGGACACAGTTACTACAAGATTTATGCGCACAGAGTGTCAGTACTTCTGGGGCAACATTGTTTAGAGGAATTCTGAAACTGAAATGAACACAGTTTAGATTGTTGTAAAATTTGACCCCATGTTCAGAAGCTCATCAACTTATTACTTTGTGAATTATCTGCTTCAAGTCGTCTTGTGGTCGAGTGTTGCGCTGACGTAGAGGACACATAATGAAACAGCTCTGTGTCCCGTCCTGATCCCTTCCCTTGTCAGTGAACACAGCACTCACGAGTCAAAGCTGTCAAAGCACGCGCAGCAGCAGGTGTAGTTATTTATGTGATGTTGTAACACAGCTGAAAACACCTATTAGCTAAAGTGAATCACTGAGAGCATGAGCTGAAATAGCTGCTACATACGCGTGTACCTCCAACCACATTATTAGGACTGCGTGCATCTTATTATTATGTCAACTGGGCCACAGTTTAAAGTGAATTCCCTTCTTAATTTTGACAGTTTGAGTTTTCCCTGGTGACACTGCTTTACTTTCTAAATTAACTGTGTTTGTATTTTTAGAGAAATCATTTGCACTTCAAGCCTCTGTTGAGCGACACACATAATTATAGAGGGTCAAGGAGAGTGTGTATGTCATCGTGGAAATATTCAAGTGTCAATAAATGAGGCCTTGGCCTCTCCTTTCAGTAAAGATTATGGGTAAACACCACAGTTACTACAGTTTTTCATGTAGAGAGGTTTGATGATTCAGCTTTTTCCATATTTATGTAGTCAGATCAGGTTTATTTATGTGTGCCCAAATCACAGGACATGCTCTACTGGCTGAGTTGCACTCCCACTGTAAACCCATTTTTAACCATACTCATACACATACAACTCATAAGAGTTTGTCCTTCTCCACTGTCCACAGCCTTTCGTCATCCATGACATGGAGACCCTCCAGCTGGCAGAGCAGACCTTGGTGGCGAAGATGGTCGGCTCGGCGGGAATGCTGAAGGACAGGGAGGCAGAAGTTCGGATTTTCCACTGCTGCCAGTGCACGTCGGTGGAAACCGTCACCGAGCTCACAGAGTTCGCAAAGTCCGTCCCCGGGTTCTCAAATCTGGACCTCAACGATCAGGTTACTCTTTTGAAATATGGCGTCTACGAGGCCCTCTTCGCCATGCTTGCCTCCAGCATGAACAAGGACGGGCTTCTCGTAGCGTACGGCTCAGGCTTCATCACGCGGGAATTCCTCAAGAGCTTGCGGCGGCCGTTCAGTGATATGATGGAGCCAAAGTTCCAGTTTGCAATGAAGTTTAATGGGCTGGAGCTGGATGACAGTGACCTGGCTCTGTTTGTGGCCGCTATCATCTGCTGTGGAGGTGAGGATGCAGGGAAAATAGCATTAATATGGAACTATAAAGTTGCCCTGTGGTATATCATATCTTCCTCTTTTTGCTCTTTGCTCTAAACAAATACTTAGATATTATTAAATCGCAGAAATTGTGAAGGCGCTGTATTTAATATTTTCATTCCAACAAAAGATTTTGGTGAAAGAGCTTTACTCAAATTAATTTTGCTTTTCTGCTTCCTCTGTGATTAGACCGACCGGGCCTGGTGAATGTGGCGCACATCGAGCAAATGCAGGAGAGCATTGTGCAGGTGCTACAGCTCCATCTGCTGGCCAATCACCCAGATGACACGTTCCTCTTCCCCAAACTGCTGCAGAAACTGGCTGACCTCCGGCAGCTAGTCACTGAGCATGCACAGCTGGTGCAGGAGATCAAAAAGACAGAGGACACGTCGCTCCACCCACTCCTGCAGGAGATCTACAGAGACATGTACTGAAGGGGCTGTGGAGTAATAACCAGGAGAGGCGATTTCTACAAAGACAACTCTACAAAAACATCTCCTTATTTTCAGGGACAAAAGAAGAGTCCTCCATAAGCTAGGGTGAACCACTTAAAACCCCCTAATGCAACAAGAGCTAGCTTTGGCTTCTGGTCAGCACAAGAGGTCCTATTTTAGGTCCTGGCAAGAAGCTGATGATTCTCTTGGTTTGACACAGTGCTCTCCACTCCATTGTGCGGACCTTCACAGGCAGAAAATTCATGTACGGTTGATCGAGCCCCTATCTAGGTACCAGTGTATGCAATCTCTCTTAACAAGCCCTAAAATGAGGAAAGAAAGTGAACTTGATAGTCGCCACTCCAGCAGTACGTATGAAAGTCGATTTTTATACTGATGTCAAAGAGCAAAGAGCCATAAACCCTCACAGCTAACGACACCCAAAAGACTTCAGTGGCAGCAGCAACAGCAGTCAAACAATAATGATAAAGTTTTTCAAGCAAGGCAGCTTCTGCCAATTTGGCTGTCAATAAAGGGTGGTGCTGGTGCTCCATGCACCTGCCCTCCACCATGTTTCTTCACCTTTTTTTTTTTTTATAACCAGAGACGCAACTGTGGTGCCACCAAGCTCCTGAACATAATCATTTATTTGTACTGTAAATCTTCTAAGCCATACTTTGTTTGTAACAGTACTGGAAATAATCAATGTTTTTCGTAGACTTTTCTCTTCCTAACAAGACAGCGTCGAGACTTGGATTATCATTACGTAAAACTCGTCCCTGTTCAGGCAATAGTATTTTTACACTTAATAAGAATAAGGTAGCAAAATGTCAAATTTTCTAAGAAAATTTGAAGTTTTTCAAGACTGAAATAATCACAGGCACAGATTTACTGTTGGACATGCACCACAATGCACATCCCAAGCACAAACACGCCTATTAATGTGACTCGATTTTATACTGGACCTCTGTTAAATGCCTTTTTTTTTTTTTTTTTTTCCAAAAACACACGAGCAGACGTTTGGCACTCCATCCTGTTTTGTGCCCTGGTATTCAAGGGCTTCAACGCCAAGCTTAACCACATCACAACCTTAATCCAGGCAGACTGAAAAGCAGATTTGTGAGAAACTAATTCAACTGTTTCTTAATTGTTTTTTTTTTCTACTCACTGAAGCCCCATTCTTCAACATTACATCTTCATTGTCTCTCATTTCGGTATGTTGTATGTCTCTTGTCCGTCTCCTGTGAGTCTCTCTGCCTTCTATTGTATTCCACTGGCTGTGCGTGGTCCTCATAACACACGATTAAGATTCAGGGGTCTTATGTGCACATTTTTATATGATTTCGTGGAAGGAAATCATAATGGTATGGCCCTTGGAGATAAAAAAAAAAAAAGTCTCTTTACAACAATTTGACTTTTTATATCATCAGAAACTTTTCATGTTGGGTAAAATAACTAGTCATTTTTGGCGAAATGTGGTCATCTGCACTTATTACTTTATTCTGTGACCTTTTTAAATGGCGAAAAGATGATTTTTAACAGTTTGAGAAGTTTCTGGTGATAGATGAAGACCAAATACATTTTCACGTGGGATTGTTTAGATGTTTTTGTCCCCCTCTTATGGTGATTGATGATGCATGTGAAGAGACTCCTGTATGAACATGGTACACAGAAGACCCACAGTGAGGGAATGCTGATAAGGAATTGGTGAAAGCATGCACGGCTGATTGTTTGGGTAACATATATATATAGAGAGAGAGATATAGATATAAATCTATGAGAGAATGCTTTCCCCCTCCATCTGCTCGTCCAACCAAAATCTCCTAAAAATCCATCATGAATTTGAAATCGGTCACAATGACATCACATTGTATAAACAGAGTGTACTGTACATAGCTGAAAGTGACTGCTCGCTCCAGCTTTTAACTCATGAGGTATACAAGGTACTAATGATGATCAACTTTTGTATTCCTCCATTTGGTAAATACTTTTAAATGTTTGAAATTTTACAGTAAATGTAGTTATGTACTGTTCTTTTTTTTTTTTTTTTGCTTAAATGCCACATATTTGTGTTTTAATTGAATTGGATCATATTTTTATACTAAAGTATATGTATGACTAAATCAGATAATTGTTTATTTGAAAAGGCACGATTGAAGAGTGCAGTGTAAATAGATTTTAAGGGTAACAGGGCAACTGGTAATCTATATATCCATAGATCTGAATCCCGTTGGGGACATTCCTTTTGTGAATTGTTATTTTTAGATAGAGAACCATCAATGCTGCAGTGCGCGTTCAGTTCACTCAACTCTTATTTCATTTACATGTTAAATTAAGCTCTTGTGGTTTAAACTGAAAGCACTTGTGGGCTGTGCTGGCTCACAACTTTGAGTGGCTGATTTTAAACTTGACCTTTGTGACCTTTTGAATACAGTGAAACGTACGTGGATCATTTGAAAGGTCAAGCTGCAGCTCAGCACTGATCACGAAATACAGATCTCCTTTTTATACCGTTCTCAGGTTGCACATAAAGTAAACAAATGGGTAATATATGCACAGAATTTCATCACTATCAGAAATCATCCACGGTTGCCTCCTGTTATTGAACAAACCAACCTGTCATTTTTTTAAATTTTTTTTTAACGTTTTGACACATCACATCTCTGTTGATTAAACAGAGAACCTGAATACACTCATATGACATGTTATGACAGTAAATAAGATGCAGTAATGAGAATGCAGTATATGCTGTTTTATAATAATCCTGTCTTTTTGTCACGCTTTTTGTCCGACTTTTCTCTCCTCACTCGCTGCTATATTGTACTAACTCACCAAACATTTCTTATGCCATGAGTAGATTACTGACTTTCAAGCTGCCTCTACTTACTTACTTATTATATCTTCACACAGAATGTCAGTCCCACGTGCAGAATTCATTCAAACGCAGCTCGGTTCATCTCCCCTCGCGGCTTCCTGGGACTTCCCAGCTACGCTTCGGGATGAACCACCTGAAACAACCTGTGCCTTAGCGTGTGCCCATGCCATAAAACACTAGACTTTCAGATACATACATACGCACACATACTACAGGAATTGCAACCTGCTGGTGTCGTCAGCTAGAATTAGCTGTTTGTGACACAATAGGGCCACGCAGACAGGAAATGATGTCACAGCAGATTAAAAAAAAAAAAAAAAAAACTATCCTAGAGGCTGAAATGTGCCTCATTTTACCACACAGAACAGTAACAATGAAGGATTTGCTTTAAAGACAACAGACTTTTAACACAAAATGGTTGAAACACTAGAGGAGAAGGCCCCAGAGGAGAAGTCATGTAAATGTGTGATGTCTGCTTGCCCTTAGGAATGTCTGTTTTGTGTTGAATTGACAAGGGACTTTTTAACTTGTATCAGGGAAACCTAGTCTTCCTTTGTTGAACTAGCTCAGGACGTAGAAAGAAACTGTTCCGCCCTCTCTATCTCTGTCTCTTTCTTTTTTTCTCTCTCTGGAATGACTTTTTAGCGCTCTGCCTTACAGCACACGAACCCCCAAAACAACAATAATGATTAATATGACCTTTATTTTTATCTTCCAAGACTGACAGAAAAATGTCTTTACCGGGGAGCAGCGGTTTGTTTTTGTGGCTGTAGTGTCGTGGGAAGAGGCAACAGAGACTTTGTCTTTGGATGTGTTGTTAATGTGTATTGTGGCGTGGTAACAATACTGTAAATGTTTGATGAATGTATATCTAGTCATTTAAACAATGGAACATTGAATGGATTTCAAAATAAAATGATTTCAAAATCCAGCACTTTTTGCATTTGGTTTATTTGACGATGGAAATGATTTTTTAAGACATTCTAAGCTTGGTTTCGTTGTGTTTTTGCTCACTTAAATGTTCAAAAAGCCCCAAAAGATATCTTTAAAAAAAATGTCTACAGACAGGTAGAAATATCTTTAGTCTGTAACTCTGGGTTGTCATGGACCTGATGCAAGTTGCAACGAGTATACATTGCACACACTGAATTTCACTCCAGTGTTTATATACAGTAATGAACTAATGATTCCACAGTTCTAAGAGAAAGCTACCTGTGTACGGTTTGTGGAAATTTGATTAAATACGCCTATCTTTTGTAAAAGTTAGAAGATGGTCAGCACTATCGCCTCTTAACAAGAAGGTAAGTTGCTCATCTGAGTGTGAATGCTTGTTTTTCTACGTGTCGGCCCCTGTGATGAAGTGCCGACTTGTCCAGGGTGTTACCCCAGCCTCCCACAACCCTGATAACGATGTAAGCAGTCACAGAAAATGGATGGATAGATGGAAGTTAAAAGATCAGCTGAACATGAAATAAATAAGCCCCGTTTTATTCCCTAGTCTTAAAGCCATGTTTAACGAAAGGGCCATAAAAACTAGCTTTAAAATCTTTATTCAAGTTAATATTGTGCTGACAAGGTGCAAAGTCATGTGTATATTTTAAAAGGCGTACACATTACAGAGAGAAGGTGGTGTACGTGGCTCAAAAAATGAGTTTAAATGTTGGTATCAGAATTAAAATGAAAATAAAAAAAATGAAATGCAAAGCTGAACAAAAAAGAAACAGTGTCTGCTTTGAAAATAATCAAGTCAAATCAACTTTATTGTCAGTGCTGTCATATGTACAGGACATACAGAGAACTGACGTGCAAGTTTAAAGATTTCTAAGACAAATATGGCAAATCTAAGAAGATATTCTTTAAATATGGACAGTATGGACAGTATAAACAGTGTGATGTATCAAAAATAAAAGATGTGCACAGTGTAAAACAGTTTTGACTGACTGTCCATAGTGCAATCTGTTATCAGCAGCAGGTTTGTATGAAGTTTTTAAAGTTTGTCTATTCTGGCTCATTTTTGCCACCAAGTGGGTGAATCCAGCCATGTGCATGACACTGACAGCAAGCCTCTCCTGTGTTGCCGCCGGTGCAGCAGGGTGCGCTCTGCGCCTCACAGGCCGTCCATGAGTCCAGCTCCTCCTCCTCCGTGTTCTTTCTTGTCACATTGTCCATCATGGCTGCGTCCATGGCGAGGATATGCCGTTATTTATCGCAGCATGGATCCGGTATTCTGCCGAGGCGAACCGGTCTTTGCCTCACATCCAGGTCTAACTTCCACTCTTCTTCCCCGGCTCTTAACGGGCTGCTCTCTTCTCTACACAAACGCGGCATCTTGAAGGAATCTTTCCCGAACGACGCAGCGCAGGACCAGCTCCCTCGGTTGCTCCAGTCCGGTGCTCAGACTGTATACTGCGGCTTTGACCCCACGGCCGACAGCCTCCATGTGGGCAACTTGCTCGCTATCATCGGCCTGCTGCACTTCCGAGACGCCGGGCATCACGTCCTCGCCGTGCTCGGTGGAGCCACGGCGCAGATCGGAGACCCGAGCGGGAAAACGAGCGAGAGGGAGCGGATGTCCGCGGACGCCGTGGAGGCGAACACCCACAGCATCCGGGAGAGTATCCAGAGGATTTTCACCAACCACGAAGTGCACTTTCACAACAGCTCCAGGAAGCTGGGCACGGTGACCGTCCTAAACAACCTGAGCTGGTACAAGGACCGGAACGTGGTGGGGTTTCTGTCGGAGGCCGGGAGGCACTTCAGGATGGGCACCATGCTCAGCCGGCACAGCGTGCAGTCCAGGCTGAAGAGCGCAGACGGTATGAGCCTGACGGAGTTCACCTACCAGGTGTTCCAAGCCTATGACTTCCACCACCTGAACCAAATATACGGCTGCAAGATTCAGCTCGGGGGCTCCGACCAGCTGGGCAATTTGATGTCTGGCCATGAGTTCATTCACAAGTAAATGTCCATCCTACTTCACCTCCTCCACTCCACCACTGCCTGTAATAAACTCAGAGCTTGTCTGTATGAAGGAGGCAGCAGGTCAGCAGTACACTGCACACTGCACACACAAGTGGTAAACATCATCTGAAAGCTGAAGATTAGTTTGAGATGTAGCTCAGTTTTATAGATAGATAGATAGATAGATAGATAGATAGATAGATAGATAGATAGATAGATAGATAGATAGATAGATAGATAGATAGGTTATTGATCCCAAGAGAAATTCAAGCATCCAGCAGCAGCATGTAATCATATAAACATACATTAAATCTGACCTATAACACAGCAACCGTACATTAAAATTAACCTGTAAGATAAATTAATTTAAAACCTGTGCAAAGAAATTAAACATCTGCAGATAAATTAAACCCATCTTTACCAATAGAAAACTATATAAAAAGTAAAATAAATGTTTTTTAATACAGAAATAAGAAATAGATCCACAAATAGGGATTATAAAAACAAACTGTATGATTAAATTAGGCAGTAGACAGTGACTGCAGAGGAAATGGAGTGCAAATGGAACATCCAAATAAGTCCATGCTCTGTTATGTCTCACAAGTTATTGGAGCAGTTTGGAGTTAGTACCATTTGGTGCAAATGTGATTCTTTTTAACCACTGGAAATCTGCTTAAAATGATACAAATCCTTCCAGAATATCACATTAAAACACCAACCTTTACAAGCTGCTGTGGTAAAAAAAAAAAAAAAAAAACAGAAACGTTGGAGATTTCTGTAAGAATTAGATTTTTTTGTGATTGGATTGCAACCACTTCTCCTGGAAATTGCTCAGAACCCTGTTATTGTCAATACACCATACACCTTTGAAAGCCCTCAGTCCAGTTTGTGGCTGTACAGTTTGACGAGGCTCGGTAATTATCCTCGAGGTCACGATCATTTCATACAGCGAAGCCAAGTTTAAAAAGAAAATGTCTCATTACAAAGAAATGCCTTCTGTTCTCAGTTAAATGTATTAGTCACACATCATTATCTGTATTATTACTACTATCCCAGCTGTGTTTGGGTGAGAGGCAAGACAACTATTCAGGCTCACATTCACACGTCTTTAGACTGTGGGAGGAAGTCCAGAAAGAGCCAAGAATCCAGCCTGACATCGAGAGAACATGCAAACTCCTAACCACTGCACCGCCGTGCCACCCACATATAATCATAATACAACAGATGTAGTGAAATGTTCTCCTGTGTGAGCTATTATACATGGTTAGTGGAACTAAATAAGTAAAGTCAGCATGGATATAACTGAGCTCATTGAATCCACAAGAGTCTTTCTAGTCACACCAATTTATGTAATTCCAATACTGTTTATAAACCTCATGGACCCCAGTATGCAGAGATATTCAAATACTCAATTTAGACAAAGTGGGAATGTTTGTAAAGGGAAGACTCGTATCCATAAAACCCATTTTCATCCAGATATCTTGAGGTGAAAGGTCAAGTTGACCCCTTTGAGAACGGCCATGGCAGTTTTTCTTCTTCCGAAGCAGCTAGAGTGAGTTTCGTAAGATACCAGCGTGTCACAGACACACCAAAAGATCTAAAGGTCTTGTTTAGGAGCTACTGTTCAATTCTACATACTTCTTACCTAAAAAGCAGCTATTCAACATTGACTCTTAAACTGATTCCTGACAAATTCTAGCCATCAAGTTGACTTAAGAGCAAGAAAACCACCCAGATCTTCAGAAAAGCTTACTTATTTTTATAGCTTAGTGTCATTATCATTTGATTTGATTCTACTGAAAGGAAGCATTGTGAACCATTCCACTCACAAGTTTTGAAAGGCCTCCAACCAGACTGTAACACTAATATAACAAATCCTGTTTTCCTCTGCAGAGTCAGCGGTGAGGAGGTGTACGGCCTGACCATCCCGCTCGTGACCAGCTCTGTTGGGGACAAACTGGGGAAGACAGCAGGCAACGCAGTGTGGCTCAACAGAGACAAGACGTCTCCCTTTGAACTGTACCAGTTCTTTCTCAGGCAGCCTGACGCCAGCGTGGAAAGGTGGGTGAAGATAAAATGTATTGGTCGTGAAGATAACGGCACTAAAACCCTAATCTGGCTGGTTGAGGTAGAATTTAATACACCGTAAAATGTAGCGCACTGTAATAGGAGGCTGAAGTATATTGTGTGTTGTTATCGCAGGTACCTGAAGCTGTTCACCTTTCTGCCTCTGGCGGAGGTGGAGAGGCTGATGGAGCAACAGAGAGAGGATCCAGGTAAACGCCTCGCCCATAAACGACTGGCAGCAGAGGTGACAAAACTGGTTCATGGGAAGGAAGGCCTCGAGAGCGCAAAGAGGTCAGAGCACGCTGCATGCTTCTCACAGTTTTATACATGATATTCTTTATTTGTGTCCACCTATTAAAGGCATTTTTTTGGTTGGAGAATAAAAAAGTGCATCTGCAGAGAAGAAAAGTCCATATTTAAATTTATATTCATGTCATTGCAGATGTACCAGCGCGCTTTACCAGAGCAGCGTGCAGGCTTTGGAGCAAATGAGTGACGAGGAGCTTCAGGAGCTCTTCAGGGAGGCTCCCTTCCATGAGTTGCTGTTTGAGCCAGGAACCTCAGTGATAGACACCTGCCGCAGGGTCAACGCCATCCCAGAGGGACCCAAAGGGTAGGTACTCCCACCCTGTCCTTAAGTCCACTCCAGGCACCCCTTTTTCTGGTTTTCCCATAGAGCACTGTTTCCCATCCGCCACTAGGGGTCGCCAAAGCTTCACGGGAGGAACATGAGAAAGTTTAGATTATTATTTAAGAACACTCACAGGATATTCGAAGATCCTTCACTCTCTGCTGAACAGCTTCGTCCTCCATTAGAAAAGTAACAACCAGAGAACTCATAGAACAAGAAGTGTCATGGGGAAGAAGAAGTGAATTTAAAAGTCTAAAACGAACCCTATTAAGAAAAAAATTAAATATTACATAATAGAGACAGAATCATATTTTAAAAAGTTCTTTAAAATATCAGAAAACTAATATTTACAGGAAACTTTGTGCAGTTTTTTCATGTACTGTTTTGGTTCATTGTGCAGTTTATCACATCTGTGCTGTCACTGTTATTCATTAAGTTTAATATGAAATATCTAAAAAAAAATGTCACTTTGTCAGCAGTTTCCAGTTTACTCAGAACCAGCATCCCATCCAACAACTGTATTCCATTCATTTTAATATCATATTTTCTCCTTGACCTTTAGTAGCATCAAGCACCACATATCTTTTTTTAGTCACTGCTTGTTCAGAAGAAAGCGTCTCCAAAGAAAACTGCTGACAGAATGGTCTCTGCTTTATGAACCGTAGTTGAGTCAACGTGTCTGGAAACAGATGTTGCTGTTTCACCTGAATTGTATTGGAGCGGCAGCACAAATCTTAACATCTGGACAGAAAGCAAAATTGCAATTTATATGACAGCTTGTGTTTTTTGCAGTTTGGATGAACTCTCTTTAGAACATATCCAAATCCTGCCTCATGTTATCTTTATCGTTACACACTACCTTTTTATTGATTAATTAGTCATAATTATTTTTACTTTCTTCTTTAAAATGTCATAACAATTTTCTAAAATTCCCTTCACAAAGTTTCAAGATCCTGTCATTTTCAAAGAGCTTGCTTTGACTGGCCAGCAGTCCAACAAACCGTGTTTAGTTTCCAGGGAAAGGAAACAGAACAGCAGCAAATCCTTACACAAGAAGCTGGAACCAGTTTGGCATTTTTCCTTGATAAATATCTCTAATGATTAATTGACCGGCCCAAATTATTGGCAATTCATCCTCTGTCTATTGATTAATCATGCCTTGTGACAAATTAAGAGTCTGCAGATGTTCATTTACTGAGTCATGGCCAGTCGATAAAGAGATAATTAGTTGCCATCAATTTATTTATTGTCTAGTGTGAGCACAGTATAATTGGTCACGTGTTGATGCATTGCAGTTTTGATATAGGTTGGAATTTCCATCATTTATATCCATAGTTGAGTTAAATTGTTGGCTTCATAATACAAAATGTGGACAGTTTGTCATGTTTGACAGGTTCATGATCAAGTAGAGGAAACCCGACTGATCAGCTGTTAAAATGTCTTCGTGCAGGTATCGAATGGTTTCGGAGGGAGCGGTGTGGATCAACCACAAGCAGGCAGACAAACCAGATCAGGTGCTGATCCCCAAACTCCACATCCTGTCAAATGGACTTACCTTGTTAAGAGTGGGCAAGAGGAACTTCTACATCATCAAGTGGCTCAGTCTCTGAGGCCGTCTGCCCTCACATGGGACCGCTTTATTTGACCTATGATGGACTGACAGGAAAGGTAGGCGACTACACCTCTGCAGGGTCAATGAGGAGACGTGGATGCAATGATGTTTTGGGACATACTGGGCCTGTGGCGCACACCCTTAAACCTTTGATTGTTATTTAAATATGTATATGTACATATGTGAAGTTTATCTAAAGCTATGGTATTAAAAATCATTTGATATAAAGACTGTTGCCTGCTGACTTTGTACTGCTGCAGATCTTGCAAAGTGAACATTAGGGGGCAGCATTGTCCCAGTCATAATGGTGGCGCTGCTGCAGGCACACACACACACACACACACACACACACACACACACACAGCTGCACTGCGTACCCTGCTGTGACCCCATAGGTAAATAATTGTTCACATTAAAATGAAATTGCAACATTTCTGGCAAACAGGTTATGGTTCTATTTTAAGCCAATCATGTTTCTTTCAGTTTGATGTGCAACATGAGGCCAGCAGCTGTCTCAGTGTGGCCGGTTTTGCCTTCTTAGTGGTGGAAGGTGTAAAGTGTAGCAGAAAGAAAAGAACAAGAGTTTAGTTAAACTCTAAAATGAGCTAATCTTGTTTGTAGATTGTTTTTAGATGCCATAAATTTTTGTATTTCCATTTGTAGAATATTTTTCAACCCTGGCATTGGATTTTCTCACGAAGTACCAAGTTTTCACTCAGGTGTAAATAACTATTTTTCAGCTTCGAGCAAGCAGCACGTTTGTTGTTCTTTGTCTTCTTCTTCTTTTTTTTGTTTTTGTTTTTGTATTTACAGACTTCTGAATTTGGAGGTTGCTTTCTAGTTCAACATACATCTGCTCTTCTCTTTTTCTCCTGGGGCCCAGTGGAGATGAGGACAGGGTCTGGTTGTGTGCTGACCTTGACTTACCCCGCTCAGCTCCAGAGCACTGGTGGAGATGTGATGTGATAAAGATGCACATTAGACCAGCTTTCTTTGTAACAATTTTTGTTGGTTAGTTTTGACATTGGTTGGGGGGGTATACCTACTTTAGCAGAGGGCCCACACCTTGAAGCCTATGTGCTCTCAGAAATGTCATCTCTTTTTAAGGTGGTATGTTTATCAGCAATTCATTTTTTAACTGACTGTTGGAAGAACCTGCTTTCTGCTACAACTTATTTTTTTCCAAACCTGTCCAACGATTATTTCGGCAGCTGTTTGATTTTTGTCATACAAATATATATTTTTTTATTAGTTTGAGCCTTTTAAATATATTTTGCCATTTTTTAAAAAAGGCTATTAGGCTGTTTAAATTAAAAACAAAGAATTGTGATGTCCCACACTCCACCCTTACATTCAGTCTTTTGTTTTTCTGCTATTAGGATGCAGTTTTTAAAAAAAAATTGCATTACACATGATTACTAATTAATATTTAAATTTACCAACAGTTTTCATCACTAACTTAAACATACTATTTTGTAAGTTTGGTACCTGAATTAGAGTAAAAATGAAGAAGAGAGGTTATTTTCTAGTTGGACAAAAAAAAATGTAAATTTAAAAAAAAAAAAAAAGGAATTTGTCAAAAAAAAAAAAAAAAAACTTAGGTTAGTCTAAGCTGTTTTTTGAAGACATGCTAACAGTTTCAACTGTCATTCTCAGCTTTACTTTTGCTGCCAAAGCATTTAAGTTTTGAAGAAAAACTTTGGTGGGATTTTGGTGTGAGAAGACGTGCTGGGATGGTTTTACTAACCTGCTTCAACTACCCCCGGACCACCTTAAGAGAGTGGGCGGGCTTTAAGCGCTTTAACCAATGAGCGTCCTCTTTCGCATTTAAATAGCTCCGTGTGTCAATCTTTTTTTTTTTTTTTCCTCCTCTTTCTCTCCCCCCACCCCCCCCCCTCTCCACCTCCACCTCCACACCCTCCACCCTCCCCTCCCCAAGTCAAGCTCCACTCTCAATCCCAAGTACATCTTTCAATCGCCATATTGGGTACTGAGAAGGTTTGTCTGCAGTTTCTCTCACTACGGACGAAATTGACAGAGCGGCTTCAGTTCCTGTGCACTTTGTTTTGATGACCCGCGGAGACTACACCGAGCCTCACGACACCGCGGCCGTTACCGTCTCCAGCTCGACGTATGCATGGCATAAGTCGTTTTTACGCTTGTTTTGGATCTTGCTCAGCGACAAGGAGATACCCGTTGTTTTTGAGCGGTGTTTTTTTTTTTTTTTTTCTTCTTCGTCTTCTTCTTCTCGGCTGAAAACTGGACGCTCCGGGCTGTTTGAAAATAATTCTCTTCTTTCTCCGGGAAAATGTCAGATGTTCGGGCTATCGAGCAGGAGCCCGACGTTGGAGCGGACGGACCAACGGGTGTCTGATCACCCGAAACCGTCAGCCTGCAGGAGCCTCTTCGGCTCGGTGGATCACGAAGAGTTAAACAGGGATTTAAGGGACATTTGCGGAGAGATGGAAGAGGCTGCCTCCGCCAAGTAGGGCTTCGACTTCGCCAATCACAAGCCGCTGTCCAACGGCGGGCTCAGTGGGGTGGTGGATTGCAGAGACGTGCCGAATTTCTACAACGGGCAAACGCGGAGGAGAAGAGGCAATCTGCTCTGCTAGAATAACAATGTGGATCTAAATGGGAATCATAACTGTTGTGGTGACTCCGGGCGAACAGCGACAGGTCTATGACGGGCAGATGGAGTGCACGGAGCAGTGCACCAGGCTGAGGAAAGAACTGCATGTCACGGTACTAGATTTGCATCCGAATGACCGCAGTGTTCACCCCCGGTTGGTTGTGTGTGTGACAGGTAGCCAGGCCGACATGTATATCTGGGGTGAAGTGCACTGAAAGTGTTTAGTGTTTATCTGTGAGTAAGAGAGACATTGTGCATTTTGAAAACGTCCCCGACACGCAGCAGGACAGCTGATTTCACGTTTTTTCCCCTCTTGCAGTGTGTGTTTTTGCTAGCGCCTAAACTTTGTGCTCTTTGCAGACACCTCGCTCCAAACTAAGAGGTCACCAGCTCAGATAAGTTGATTGTCAAGCCTGAACCACTCTGAACACACACCCAGAAGACGAGTCCAAAGAGGCAAACGTGAGGACGAGACGCCGATAAGGAAGCCATTTACATTTAATCTGATTATATATATATATTATTTTATGTTTTTTTTCATCACAGGGTACAAACACAGTCTGTCTCTCTTTTCTCCCATCTGTTTTATCTGTAAAACAGATTTTTTTTTTTAAGTATTTTAATATGATGAGATGCAGCTCAGGTCACATAGTGATTTCTAACTCGTGCAGCTATGTGACAAACAAAACACTCTTTTCATGCGCGTGTGTGTGTGTGTGTGTGTGTACGTGCTTCTGAGGCGTTGTCGGCTGTCCCATTCATTTAAATACTCGTAGTAATAGTGTGAGTCAAAGTGGCTGTAGGCGGCTGAGTAGACTTCACCCAATCACTTTGTGTGTGTGTGTGTGTGTGTGTGTTTTACACTGTGTCGATCACGTCTGATCGATCCAGAGTGAAAACACAAGAGCATGTTCTGCATTTTACACCTTTTTTTTTTTTTTTTACTACAACCGCTGCCTGAGCCTGAGTTTCCGACTAAACTGTAAACAGCCAAAGTGTGCTGGTTACACAGTGTAGTAGTAACACGTCAGCAGCCACTGCCCTCAGAGCAGAGCAGGGACGGGAAGGGGTTGGTCTCTCTCTCTCTCTCTCTCTCTCTCTCTCTCTCTCTCTCTCTCTCTCTCTCTCTCTCTCTGTCTCTGAGTGTGTGTGAGTGCTGCACACACTTTGCACACTAATGTTACAACACACACATCTGTCTCTGCCGGTGGAGAGTGTGCAGAAGAGCCGTGCAGGTCTTGAAATCAAGTGTGCTAGTTGGCCACGGAGGAGAGGAGAGGAGAGGAGAGGAGAGAAGGGGGGGAGAGAGAGAAAGAGAGAGAGAGAGAGTAGGCATGAAATGTGCATTGTCGTGGCAGGATGTGAACTGTCAAGGCTGCAGTGAAGGAGACAGACTTAAACCTGCATTTTCAGTGTACAGTTATAACATGGGGCTCGCTTTTAGTAGCCTGAAATATGCAGGAGAATCTCAACAAGTATAGGGCTCTCTGAAAAATCTCTACATTCTGTTTACATGTCTGATAGTAGTTGGTTTTTTTTTCCCCCTTTTCCAAAATAAAATAACATTCAGCACGGCACGAGTGCCGGTCTGAAATCACACCTGCTGTTTTTACACCTGTAATATTTTGCACACGAGTCACGTGATTGCATCAGCTCAGTGCTTAGTCATATTGACTTTCAGCGCGGGTTTGACACCATCCTTTTTGGACGCTCTCTTGCCACCTTCAAGTTCATCCACCTCCTCCTCAAAGTGCAAAGAGCACACAGAGTGCACACTGTGGCCAAATGTTCTGTCTGTCTCCACTGCCATTGTCAAACCGTTTTGATGCATGCGAGCTCAGTGTGCTAGTCAGTCCTTAACCATGCAGACTCTTATTTATTTTCTCCTTTCTTTTCTTTCTTTCCACAGAGCCGAAGATGTATTTCCCCCCCCTTTTTTTGTACGTGGGGAAACCTCAGTGTTGGCCGAATATTTTTTCTTTTTTCTTTTTTCTTTTTTTTTTTTTTGTCTTTTTTTGGAAGAGGAACTACACAGCATCAGAAACATATCAGCTCTCCTGAAGACGGGGGAGGACGCTGTTGAAGCACTGAATAGAAACACTAAAGTTGTGGCACTCAATTTAAAAAGTTACTGCCTCTAAAAGCAGTCAATGTAGCAGTGTGCAATTAGGTTTGATTTCCTTTTTTGCTCCTTTTTTTTTTTTTTTTTTTTTTTACTACCTGTGTGTAAATAAATATACATATTATATTATTATTTCTCTCCATATGTAGCACATAAGAAAAACATTATGATTTGAACACAAATCCTTTATGTAAAAAGGTGTGAATTTTGATTTGACTTGAAGAATTGCAGTGTAGTTTGATACATGTTTCCAAAATGCTGTTTCTGTTTGTTGTTTATTCTGTTTTCTGAAAGGCAGTGTGACTCTGACAAAGTCCCTAATTGCTACATTTTAAAACAAACACACACACACACACACACACACACACACGAAAAAAATAATCATGGCTTCTTACAGTTTCTTAACAGTGTATCTTCACTCCGTCATCTTCCTAACTCAGCAGTGAAGAACGGTACAAATGTAGCTCATCTGTTTTGTTTTTTTGTTATTTTTCCTTCCTCTGGTCATTTCAGTGTCACCAAGTGCAGGTTCTCTAAGAAGATCTATTTCCCCAGGAAATCAACACAGGAAAAAAAAAAAGTAATATTTCTGGTCGGACTTCCTTTTATACCACCCGATATTTATTTTTGTGATAGGTCTGGTTGGCATCAGTTGAATCCTGGAATATGATCTATTTTTTTATTTCTCAAGTTCTCCTGCACACTTCAGCCACATTGTTAATGGTGTGTTTTGATTTTTTATTTTTTTTTTCCTCTGGAGTTGTGAGGTACTCAGATATTGAAGGACAAAGACCATACAAACTGCACAGGTTGTGTAAAAGTCATCCTCTCCTTGACTGTATATTCCTTTCGGTTTCATCGGCCTTAAATGCTCTTCAGACAGAGAGGAGGTTTTGCTGAAATAAAAAAAAGAAAAAAGGTTGAATGTCCTACAATACCAAATACATGGTTGCTTCAAGTATGGTTGCTGGCACCGCCTGTGCTCCTTAGTTGACTTCACATCGTATTACTTTGTGATAACCTTGAGTTAAATTTCCATGTATGTTTTTGTACTTTTTTTTTTTCTTTCACCAATGTTGTTAGCCTGCTGAGGATGCAAATGTGAGCATCTAAAAGCTTCCCTTTATTTGCCTAAAGTGTAGGTTATATTCAAAGAGACCAGTGTACACCTGGATGGAGAGAGAGAGAGAAAAAACAGCTTGTCTCAGAAATGCAGTCACCATGCCTGTGTATTTGTGTAAATCTTTGCAATGTACCTATGTACATAATTTTGTAAAAACACTGAGAAATTATACTAACTTATTTATGTCAAGCTTTTTTTTTTTTTGTAGAATAAAAAATGGGTTTTTTGATTACGGTTATCCAAAGTGGCATTTACTTTATTATAATTGTCTTATTTTGTAAAAGCATATTTTTGGTAGTTTTTTTTTCTTATCAATAAGGTTGCAAACTGAGCCTGATAAAATATTTGATGTGCATTTTGTAATGTGTGTTATAAAATGTGTTGCAATCAATTAAAAGAGAAAATTAAATCTATCTGACTTCTGGTTGCTTTTTACACTTGGTGTAAATTCACCATAACACACACACACACACACACACACACACAGACATACACACACACACACTCTCTCCCTGTTTTGTTTTGTTTTTTTAACTTATTTGCAAAAGCTAACTCTAAGAAAATACCAGCAGGAAAAAAATAGCATTACATTTAACTATTAATATTTAAATCCCAAACACATCTGTGGATGTGCAGAGCATTTGCAGCAGCTGTAGAATGTAAGTGACACTCCCAATATGAATCCACCAGCGTTTTTTGAGCTGGCTGATGATTGACACTTTGGTCATCCAATGAAAAGGAGAGTGAGGAAAGCAGACCACTTGTAGTAGCCAGTAACATTCAGTAAGTTATCATGGGAATGGCTCTCATGGAAAAAAAAAAATGTAAGTGTAAAAATACGATCTTTGACTGCAAGGTAATATACTGCAAGATGAATATTTTTTTTTACTCTTTCTCTAGTCTCAGTAGCATCTGTGTTTCTGTGAGTGTGTGTGAGTGAATGTGTGTGTGTGTGTGTAAGCAAGGGAGTGTGTGAGAATGAGTGTTTTCACTTATGAGTCTTGTGTGTTTTAAATTATATTGTCATCTTAAATTGTTCCAGCCATTAATTTACATTTATTTTAAGTTATTGAAGATTCTTTTTTTATTATTATAGTTTTTCTTTTAGTAAATCTGGTATCCCTAGTGGTGAAATTTCATTACACTCAGAGGTGTGTTTTTCCACCTCTTGTTTAATTCTAAAATTTGTGATTCCAAATAAATAAATTTAATCTATCCATCAAATTATATTTTAAATATGTTTATATGAATATTGGTTTATTTCTTGTGTTTAGTTATAAATATGATAAAACTGAAAAGAAAATGTTTCTAATAGACACACAGCCTCATTTAACTACTTCAAAATAAAACCACGTTTGCTCAAATGGAACTTTTAATATTGTTTTAATTTTTATTTTCTTGTGCATAAAAATTTTCCCATCATTGTGAATGATGTATGCTAACAGCAGAGCCTTAATCCGGGGCTAGACGCCCTTTGACCCGCAGTAACTTCACTACACATGTGTCTCGGCCTCTGTCATAGTACATCTTTTGCTGTGAAACCCAAATTAATGCTTTCACTGCATAGCATCTTCCTGCTTCCTCCTTGTGCCACAGATACAGGAAGACACCTGCAGCAGCTCTTTAAAGCTGCTTGGGTGAGGGCTATGTGTGTGTGTGTGTGTGTGTGTGTGAGGGGAGAAGGGGGAGGTGGGTCCGGTCCTGAAGTGTGCAGGTGGGTAACCTCAGCTCAGCCGTCCACCCCCACTCTGAGCCCGACCCATTGTCCCAGTGTGTGGGCCTTTGTGTGGAGGGCCATTGTGAGGGGCCGCGACCGGCCACTGTTGTGTCTGGGACTTCTCTGCTCAGACAAAGAGCCCGTCGACGAGCCTCCACCCTGCCCAAACAGCAGACTGACTGACTGACTGAGCGTCTGACTGACTGCTTGACTAGGTGGCTCGCTGGCTGACTAACTGACTGAATGGCTGACTGGGTGTCTGTTTGGTTGACTGATTGATCGGATGGTGACACAAGAGGAGGAAGTGTGTGTTTGCACCAGCGTGCAATCTTCAATGTACAACAGCGATAACTATTTTGAATAAAAAGCCTTAAACATGCAAATCATTTTTTTTCGAATACTAAAAATGTACTTCCAGCCTTTCTATTAAATGTAGAATTTTTTTTATTTAATTATGACAATTACAGGATTTTTTTTTTCCAATTAAAAAATATTTAAAGTATTTTTAAAAAGAATCATATCTCCATTGAGACATACTGTGGTTGCAACAAGTGTGAAAACATAGGTTGCACCCACTGTGGATCTTATGACAGGAAATGATTCACAATGTATATATGTATGTACACTGAGCTCCCCAGAAAAATGCATTTTCAGTAAAGTGTAATACAGTGTAGTGTAATGTGCTGATGAATGTGTGTGTGTGTGTGTGTGTGTGTGTGTGTGTGTGTGTGTGTGCCATATACCACAGTATAGACACAGCATTTAAACAACAGCATTATTTCCATCTATACAGTGAGAACATGCACTGTAATGTGAGTGTTGTCAACAACCTGTCATTACTCAAGTGCAACACGGGCATTTTCTTATTTCTTCAGGCAATGGGAGGTATAATTTCACCACACTGATGTAATAATTACACACAGTGAGTAGAAAATGTTATGTTGTTTGTAAAAGTCTGACACGTTTCTTTATGAATTACATATAATTTTTTTCTTGCAGCTGACTGGTAGAAATGGAAGCAGCCTCGTGTGCAGCGCGATTCTGTCACATTTTTGTGACCCGTGTTTGACTTTCATGGAACGTCTTGACACACAGTGCCTCATCATTCCTTGAAATTTCGCTCGCAGTGGCTCATCAGCACTTACCGAGTAACTCCTTTTACACAACCCTTTCACAATGTCGAGCATCTGCATCTGTAAGTTCCACAAAAGTCAGCGTGCACGCCACAAGGTCACTGAAAAGGTCACAGATGAGGCTGCACCGTGTGGCCACTATGATGCAACAGTGTCTCTGCTTGCATAAGAGAACACCTTTTTCTCTTACAGCAGGAATGTCCCTGAAAGCATTCCTGTTACACTCCAGCACTCCATCACAGACACCCAAACAAAAAACACAGCGAACTCGAGGAAATTCCAGTGAGCCAGTCAATCAGAGACGCAGAAGGCATCATCGGCTCGTTCCTCTATGCGACATCTCGCGTGTGCCAAGAATTCACACTTCCTTGCTATATCAACAGAAACAGGTTATCTTTTCCTGTTAACCGCCCCGGCACTTAATATAAAGTCACAAGTTCCTCCCCATGTTTCCTGCCCAGACCACAACCAACGTCATCAAGCTATTCCCTTGGCACCTCAGGCTCTGAATAAGGGGAAAGCAAGTGCCCACAAACAAACACCTAACATCCCTCTCTCTTTCTGTCTTTCTCCTTCTGTTTCCTTCTTTCTCCGGCGTGCCTCTAACAGGCTAAGCTCAGGCCAAATTGCATCTGAATGACTGTATTTTTTTTTTTTTTTTTTTCCGTTTTTCTGAGCGTTTGTTTTAGCCTGCCTGGAATGCCCCTGGTGGGTGGGGTTTGGATGTTTTTTTGGACAGCTCAATTGGATTCAGTCAGCCAGGAAAGCTGTATCAATACAGGAAAACACACATAGGAGGAATTTCATTGAATAGCAAATACTCTGACGTCGCTCTGGTTCCCCCCGAACGCTGCACTGTGTGATGTGTGGAGTGTGTGAGATGTGTGTGAGAGTCTGGGGATGAGTGACAGGCAGAAAAGGCAGGAGGGGAGGGGGGGGGGGGAGGGGAGATGTTAGGGAGATGCTGCAGAGCATCGAATGACAGATGTGCAGATGTGCATCTGTGGTGCGCTTTTTGCAGGGAAGAAAAAAGAGGGGATGGGAGGAGGGGGGGGTAATGCTCATTAAAGCAGCGCACCTGCAGCCTATCAAAGAGCCTTTATCTTTTATCAAGGCAAATCTGCTCAAGCACGCAGTGCGAGATGTGAAAACAAGCAGGCTGTGCTGCACGCTCACCCCCCTGGCTCATTCTCTCTTTATCTCTCTCTATGTTTCTCCCTCTCTCCTGACCAGTGGATGGTACCTGCCCCAGTAATCCCATCAGGAATGTCCAAGGATGCGTTTAGATGCATTTGGCCGAGAAGTCGAGGCAAAGTTTCCAGCTGAAACATCTGTGCAGAGCAGATAGACGGATTTCTTTTCTTTTCTTGGTCTGTTAATGTCAGTATCGCTGTGATGGCCTCTCTCATTAAATGTAATAATTAGACGGGACAGTATGTATCCATCTGCAGTCTATCCACCTACTTCTGCTCTCTGGTCGCATCACGATGTTAGGTCACAGAATATTTGAACTTTTTTTTGGAAGTTACAAAATGTTTGAAAATATTACACTCGTGCAGTTTGGCTGCTTCTTGTTTTTAAGGGATTTTTTAATCTCAGTGAGACTGCTTGTTCAAATAAAAGATTCCAGTAATAAATCATAAATTTTAGCTGCAACTAATGATTCATTTCATTATGGATTAAGATGTGTGTTTACTCAGTTAAACATTTAGTCATGAAATGCGAGAAAGCCAGAAGAGAGGTGCCAAAGGTGACTTCTTGGTTTGTTTGACCAAAGTCAGAAGTCATGAAATCTGAGATTCAGTTAGCAATTCTTAGAATAATAAATGACCCAGCTGACTAATAAAGTTATCATTTATGTCACTGACCAGTCAGGACAGGATTCAAATCAATTAATAAATACATATTCTGACTAATTTGTCCTGTTCAGTCATTGGTTTATAATTATGTCAGCAGTGGGGATTATGTGTGTGTTGTGGTGGTGGAGACAGCGCTTCAGTGAAAGTCAAATTGTGTGTGTGAGTGTGTTTGGAGTGTTTGGACATTTATCCCTGCATATTAATACTAACTAATGTCATATTTGTTTGCTCTGTTCCTTGAACCAATTTGTTATGGACTTCTATATGTAGTATAACTTTATCTGTAATGTAACCGTGCGTCAACCAGCAGACGAGCTTTTCCACACAGATGATGGCGACAGTATGGGCGTGTTAGGATGTGATGTGAATTTGACGTGATGTAAAATATTTCCATATGATGCAACTTTTTGTAACATTTGGAGGAGTGTATGTGGCAATAATTCCAGTCAGTCAAAATACATCTTACAACACTGACCGCAGTATACATCAAATTACATCCCATCCACTAAGCCTGGCCTGCCATAATGTCTAAACCAATGACAAGGGAACACTGTCGGTTAAAATGACACAGAATGGAAAATTGTCTTCAGAGTTGTTTTGGATCGGTACCAGAAGTGCATCAACTTTCCACTTTTCAGGAGCAATAAAGCAGCCCACATTTCATTTGAATATACCCAGACTTCTTCAAACTTTTTTTTTTTTTTTTTTTTTTGTATTTAATTTTTTTCTTTTTTTTTTGTTGTCCCACTTCTGCTGCCCTCATCAGGAGGCTCATGGGGCCTCTGCTCTGCAGGGTCCTCAGGTCTGGTGTTGAAAAGATTCCTGCCATAAGAATGAGTGAACATGTTCTCCAACACAGGGCTTGATGAGAAAAGCAGACTCCTCACCATATGAAATCTACCTCTGCTTTTGGACAGCCGTGGATGTGGTCCATTGGCTTTCCAAAATTCAATTTTTCACTCTGTTTTCAATTTGCACTCACTGTAGATTACGGTGTTGCTGTTTTGGGGATTTTGAGCTGCCGTGCTGTGCAAATGTTGCGAAGAGGAGGCGGGTATAAAGACCTAAAGATGCAGATCAATAAAAAAACACAGTAAATATCCTCCCTGAAGCCTCATTCTTCGTACTTGACTGCTTAGAGTTTGTGCTGTGTATAATAAAAAGTCAGTAATAATGAAAGCATATGAAGTTTTTCTCAGGTCTTATAATTGTGTTCTGTTTTCACTTCCCTTTTCTTAATTAAAAATACCTGAAACACAACACCAGGCGTATTTGAAGCTTGTATATCTCGTCTGTGTTGTTTTGAAATAACAGCCCCCCTCTCGCTCTTACAGTAGCTCCGTGGTGCAGCTGTCCACCATGCCTAACATTCTGCCTCGGCGGGCCAAACCCCAGCACACCACTGAAGTCCTTCCAGTTTCTAGCCAGGAATTCTCTCCCTGTCTGGGGGAAAAGTCCCCAATAATATGACCTACATAAGCAGCCCCCAGTCAGCTTTCCTTTGCCCCCTTTTGCCGCACCTTGTACGCCCCCTTCCCTTCAAAGTATGCTCGGACCTCTGCTCAAATCTCCAGCAGCCGTAACAACACATTAGCAGCAGTCACACTTAGTACAGGCAGCCCTGGGAGGGGTTTCTAAGGCTGGCTGGACCCAGGATGTGAAACTGAGCAGCTCAGATGGATATTTGGATCTGAACGGTGCCGGTTTGTGCTGTTGTTCTTGGCCGTCGAGCTTTCCTCTGGTCCCGGGGAGGGGTGGGGCATGGCCACAGACATATGGCTAAGGGAAATCTCGTCAGGCCAAAGGTCATGGGGGGTCAATCTAACCTCCTGGCCTCTGGTTGATTTATTATCCCATGGGGTGATGTCGCCCTGCTTGGACCAAACAGAGAAGAGGTCAAAGGGCGTACTGTATCTGTTGCTGTTGTGAAAGGCTGCATAGAAAAGCAGTTTTGAGTTGGGGATAAGGGGACTCAGAGGGCCCTGAAAACAGAGCCCCAAGTACTGTGGGGCTATTTAAGATGAGGAACTTTACCAGTGCTGCATTTCCCACAAGGAAACCATGGAAACCAAGTAAATACTTAAGTAATAAGAGGGCTTAACAGTGATTTTGACATCTAAGAGGTGCTGTTAGGCGCAACATGAATAGCTGTGTCTCTTGTTGCTCAGCTTAACCTTGGTAGACTTGCTTTCATACCAAACTGCCTACACACCACAATCATAAAAAATGATGTAAAATCTTTTTACATAAGCCAAAACATAATTCTTTAACATTATTCATCCAAGCAACTCCCTTTCTGCTCCCGTATGAGCTGCCTTTTTCTTTTTTCTTTTTTCGTACTTGACTCTAATGAGATCACAGGTGTGTGTGTTATTGGGTGTTTTATGATGGTTTTGAGTCAGACTAAGCCAATCAGAATAAACTGGAACAGTCTATTTTATGCTTGAAGACCAAAAATGGGAATGTGAAATATTCTGTTGTAAAGAGGTAAGGGGGAGGGCAAAGAGCTGCAGCAACTGTCCTCCAGGCAACTGCCAGCCTCTGCTATTTAGGGACAACTCCTGACAGAGAGGCTGGCATCAGCTGCTGCTGACATTGTTTGTCACAGTCTTGGTTGACACAGTACAAACACACATGCACACACACACATGTACACCTGTTGACTCATATCTGCTTTCATATAGCACTGCTCGGCCTCTACATGCCTGGGCCTCTCTAGACAGGTGGCCTGCAAGCACCCCCATGGTGGGCAGGACACGACCGCACAGCCTGACAACTACCACCCGCTCGGCAGCCATGGCCTCCCAGCTGAGCCTGTTTGGCTGTTTTTTTTTTTTTTTTTTTGCATGTGTGTTGTGGGGAGCAACAGGAATTATGAGACGTGAAAAACATAATGGGTTCATGTTATGAGGCACAGACAGCTTAGTCTCCTGGATCTCCAGCCTAACAGCATGCCACCGTCCCCACATATTTATATTTGGGTACAACACAGCTCCTCTGAAGTGTCTTCTCTTCATGACTTGATTTAAATAAAAATGTTTAAAGGTTTACAGTTACAATAATTTTTTGGAAGAATTGTTAGGTTATGATTAATGTGTCGTAATCTTAAGGCTGCAAAATCGATCTGTTTCCATCCTCAGCTCAGTGACTCATGACTCACCGAGATGACGTGACCGTAAGAGTTCTGCTGAAACCGCAAAAGGTGAAAAAAATATGTAAAAATGTGATGGAAATATGGCATTTCATTTTGTTTCATGAATTAATTTGAGGTCACGGTCTCTTCACGGCGCCACTATGATCTGATATTTTCTGCCTCTTCAGTGGAGCAGAGATTTCACGCTCCATGCGCACCATGATTTATTTGTTAAATCTGTTTCCATTTCAATTTGGCTCTGAAATGCCAATTTTTCCAATTCAGCCAAGCGTAACATTTATTTTGTGATATCTCAATTTCTTTTCAAATTCCGGATTTTGAATTTGAATGCCCAAATTGACAATGACCAAGCTGAATTAAAACTGACTCATATCTGCCTGATGTAATCAATCAAATTATAGAATTTAAACCTGCATATTGATTTTTTTTTGGCCACTAGGGGGCAGTGCAACAAACTCACATCACCTGACAAAGTCGATATCGGTGAACATGTTAGCAAACTGCCGTAATAACACACTGAAGACAGACACAGAGCAACAATAGAATTCATTAGGAGTCATGTTTTTGTCTCCTCCTCCTCCATCTGACAGGTCGGATATAAGTCGTCTTCTTGTAGCTTTGTTTTGGTCTCAACCAACTCCTGAGGGAAATATCTGGGTCTCTTATCCATCAATCCATTTTCCATAACCGCTCATCCATATTTTTGACTGTGTGCTGTCCAGTGCTGGTCAGTTAGACTACGACTTAAACCGATGAGAGCGACCCAGGTGAAGTGGCAGGCTGTAAACTTGCTTTACAAAACCAGTGGTGGGCCACTGAACTACAGGTCTTTGGCCTTCAAGCTCTTTCAAGTGTGAAGGTTACAAGATCATGTTTTTTTTTGGTATTTTGAGTGTTTTCATCATTTTATTTATGTCTGCAGTATGTAAGTACCACAATTTAAATTTATTTTGTGCTACTTTCCAGCAACATAATGAACTTCTGTTCTATTCTGAGCATGGCTCAGGTGGCACGATCAAAGACAACATGGACGATTGACAAAGCTCAGAGAGTGTAGCGTTTCATGACCTAGCATGAGTTCCTCCTCTGCAGAGACTCTGGGATTGCCAGATTTCACTGTCCAGCATCTGTGACAGTGTGTCCCTTATATTCTCCTTTTAACTGCTTCCTCAGATCCTCTTTTAGGTTGCGCTCCTGTGTACTTCTGAGATCAAACTGTCTTTTGAAGTGGGAGTCTCTCTCTCTCTCTTCTCTCTGTCTCGTCTTGAGATGAAAGAGGAGCACGGGGTGACACAGAGCGGCCTCTGCAGACGGAGGTAACCATGGGGTCTCTCTTTCACTCTTTCTTCCCTCTCTCTCTCTCTCTCCCCTGCCAAAATCCCCCAGCAGTGATAGAAACCAGAGGAGGACAAAAGGCAGCGGAGCTCTGCGGCCCTCCGGCCCATGTAGTCTCTCTGGCTAATTGAAAATGGCTTTGCTCTCCTCTTTGCTCTCTCCCCTGACTCACTTATGCTCCTGCCTCTCCTCCTCCTCCTCCTCCTCCTCCTCTCTCTCTCTTTCTCCCCTGCCTGTCCACCCCTCCCCCGGGACCACCCTCCCTCCCTCCTCCTTCCTCCCCTCTCTCTCTCTCAGTCTGTCGGCACTGGACTGTGCTGATCTTGGGACATCCCCAGTATTTTTTGGCCTTTGAAGGCAAATATAATTGAGTGGTAATATGAGATGTATTCTCTTTTCCTCCACATGCCTCGTTCAATGGGTTATGGAATATTGAAGTTCAAAGTAGGTGGGTGAACGTGTTATTTTTTCTTTCTCTTCCCCCTTCGTGGTGATTGCAGTGTGAAAGGAATTTAGCGAAATGAGGAGTTGAGGAGATTTTAGTTGGATGGAAACTCCGGCCCATAGCTTACCTTGACCCAGCTCGGCTTGAGATTTGAACAAGGGGCACCCCCCCCCCCCCCCCACCACCACCCCCGAAAAAACTGTAAGACAAGTTTCACCCTCCAATGAAAGCAAATTATGGAATAAGATGAGCTGGTAATCAGATTCCTCCCAAACCAAGAGAGCAGGCCAGAACGTAATGAAATGGAGTTTTATTATTTACAGCAGAGCTACAGTGCAGAGGGTGTGCGTGAATATCATTTACAATCATTTCCATCCATCTGTACAACAGGAGCCTCACTCTGTGTTTCTCATCACTCCGACAAGCAGACATGTTCCAGGTTGATCTTTCCACATGATAATAAATACAGTACAATAAGGCAATGTTTCTATTTACAACTCTTATAAAACTGTACAGGAGAACAGACAGGCAGATATGTATCAAGGTCTGTCACAAAATTAGAGTGCCTTTAAAATACAACCACTTTATTTAATGTAAGATAAAAAAACAGCTATTTCTTAACCACCGCAAAATTATGAAAATATATACTAGTGCCGAAGAGACAGCCTCTCCTCTTTCCCCTTCCCTTTTTCACCCCTCTTTTGTGTGTGCATCCGTCTTTTTAGGAATGTGCATGCTATAATTATGGGAAGCCTTTCATACAGTAGTTACATAGCTGAGTTATTTTCTATTTTCTACTTCCTACATGCCTCAGCGTCCTGTCAGATAAATACTATGAGCATGGGAACAAAGTGAGAGCATTGTCTTACCGTTTCAAACGTGTGCTCTCGCTGGTAGGTGGCTATTTCTAAACCTTTCACACAGAATTAGTGTGCCTGCCCCTCAAAGCTTACTGTTTAAATTCTGCACATTTTCCAGTGTTTCTTTTCATTAGTCGCTCACAGTGAGTAATCTCCCCTTACCAGGAATTCAGCACTTAATTAGCTCTGGACAGAAAAAATAATCAGAGCTTTAATGGGGCAAATTTATTTCAAATTGCACACAGCAGTGTGAGCCCCCTGAGGAGGGTAATAGAGGATATTAAGTAGGGTCCTGGTGGTGGTGGTGGTGGTGGTGCTAAAAAAAGTGCTTGAGATCGATGTACGTATGAAAAGCAAACTGAGAGAGCAAACCTTGTCATGCCAGTTTGGCTATTTTTATTAGCTTCACTGTACTGTGGCTCCAAATCAGCACCACGTTAGCCACCCACCCCAGACACATCTCTATAATTCCACATCTTCTGGTCTCTAACGCGGGGCAAAGTCAACAGATAATCTGCCCTTCCCTCCGTTTGTTATTCAATCACTACTAACAAACACCCGCCGCAGCCTAAGTACAGTTAGTCTAGATGGATATGTGGCTATGGAAATAACCCTGTTGTGTACTGGGCGTGGATGGTGCCAAGATAATCAGAAGGATTTGAGGAATGCCTCTGCCATGGCTGGACTCTCAGTTTTTCTCCGTGTCTTTGGGGAACCCGAGTGCTTTGATTGCATTACGACTTCATTACTGGGTTAGTTAGCCTTGGAATAATATTTGGAGTAGAGGAATGCAGCTCAGTGACAGGCCACACATAAATTAACATTATCTGAGTGGTGTGATTATGAGGCTAATGTAGTGAAATAAATTCATGCAGCGTGTCGCTGCTTGAACGACTGTGTGCTGCAGGGGAAGACTGAGGGCCCACAATGCTGGTATAGAAGAGAAAGCTACATTTAGACGAGACAAAAAAAAAAAAGAGTCAAACCCCAAACAGGGCCAACAATCATCAGAAGAAAGAGGTCAGTCAGCCTTCTTTCCACACCATGAATCCCACTCTCGGTGGCACTCTTGGCCCTCATGTCCCAGAGCAACGCAGCAGCAAGTGGACAATTAAAAGTTGTTCTCTTCTCAGTGGTCAAAAGTCAATGAGAAAATTTACGTAGGATTGCGAATGGAAGAGAGGGAGAGGGTTTTGGAAGACTTAGTCCCCTTATTTATTTTTTATTTTTTGCAGGCGAGGCTGTTCTTTAACTCTCCTTTGGTGATGACATCATCATACCATCAGGGTCCTTCGTCGATGCTGACGCCCATGCGCTTCTGGATGGTCACCCTGCGGATGGAGGGCTGGGACGTCAGCTGCGGCTTGGGCGGAAACTGCTCCATCAGGATCCGCAGGGCCGAGTCCATTTTCTGGTCCATCTGATGGACCTGGATTCAACACAATGACAAATAGACAAAACAGGTTAGGCCAGCTGAATGCCTCCGGGATAAAGGCTTTGAACATTAAGTACAGCGTAGACCTGCATTATGAAACAAACAAAGAATGTCAGCGAGTTTGGGCCTTTGTTTCGCATCCATCTGCCTCTTTAATATAGCTGCCATCCCAATGACAGAGCAGTGCGGGGATATAATGACATGTTAGTCTGCCAGTCGCTGTCTACCTGCTAAAGCCACTCATTACAAAAGCTGTTGAGCTATATGATCCCAGAGTAGGCGGACAGACACACACACACACACACATACAGGCCGCTCTTGTTTACATGCTTTCCCAACTGTAAACACAGGTGTGTCACCCGGCGGAGACATCGCTGACAGCGCGCAGCCAGCCTAACTATGGTGTGAATACAGACGAATGGCTCCACCTGAGTGATGGAGGTAAACACACAACAGACTGCCTGGTGACATGCAAATGCAGTCAGACGCACACTCGCCACCACAAAAAAGCAGTCGCGCAGACTTACTGCACACACTTCAAAGAGATTGTCTACGTCTTCACAGCCGTGGCCTTGATTTTACCTCTGTACTTATTTATTTCCCCTCCTGAAGTACTTACACAACTCACACACACACGCGCACGCACACACAAAATATCCTCTGATGGCTCCAATGGCTTCAAGAAAGCAGGGAAAAGGATAAAGATGGCGCTTCGTAAATCAAAGCCTAAACAGCAAAGCACATCAAAGAGCCATAACATCTCACGCACCAGGCAGAACAGACAGATTCAGACTCCTGTCTCTACTAGACGCTGATAGCGAACAACTCCGGCCCAACTGCGGTATTTCTGGCAAGGCACGATGAGATAGTTAACATCAATGGCATTTTCATAGGCTCAAGCGTATGGCCCCCTCTTTCTGCCCCATCTTTTTAGTGCGTGTGCCTGACGGCTCCGACGTTTTTACGGCAGAGCGAGACGTTTAGCAGCTATAATTGTTGTTGAAATATGAGCCATAACAGGAAGTGTAAATCTGAAATATCAGAGTGTGTCACAGAGAAGGGTGAAATCACATCTCAGCACGCCAGTGATCACAATTCATACACGACGGGGCGTTCTCCAAACGTCTGACAAATAAATGAGTTTACTTTTTCTCTCTGATTTTAGATGAGTCGTGTTTCTAGATGCATGTTTTCGTGTTAGTCACCTTTAGGTCATGTATTAAATCACAAGCAAGTACACTGACTGCTTTGACTTGACTATGATGTTTTTTTTGTTGATTAAAGGCAACTATTTGATCAGAAATATCCATATCCCAGGGTGATTGCATTCGTTTGACCTTTTTTTTTTTTTTTGCTGATGTTTGCTGATATTTCACCATCCACAGTTCTTTCCTCTGAGATTGTACCATGACCTAAATAGTTGCACTAAGTAGACGAAGCACGCGCTGGGCCCGGATGAAGCTTAGTGAATAATAGGCTATCATAAACATGTTGGGCAGTAATCTACAGACTTATCAACATTCTCGTTGGAGCTTAAAATGGATCAGGAATTCCTCCTGCTGTGTGTCTTAAAGGAGTGGCCCAGGAGACAAGGAAAACATAATTAGACACACAAGAGTGTGTTGTGTGTGTTTGTCTGTAATGGATGTAGGGACAGACATGCAGAGGGCGAGATTGTGTAAGTGCATAATGTATAAATGTGTGCTGGCGAGCTTGTGCGCTGTGAGAGTATGTCCTCCTTGTACGTGTTAACAAATCTTGCTGTGGGTTGAAGAGATGACGTCACCACAAATGACACCTGTTTTTTCTCATTTGTTTTTGAACCACATTACTGTTTGATCACGAACAGTAATTTGGTGAAGCTATCAGCTGTGATGACCTAACTCACAGGTCATTTCAAATGTGTGCAGTGTGTACAAGCAGTTATGCAAATATCCCGTCATGAGCGCTGCAGCCACTCTTCCTCTTTGCGGATGCACTTTCTTCCTTGTTTGGTGTGATATACTGTATCTTGTCATAGTCTGTCAGACTTTTCCTTTCGTCACACTACGTAATGTTGTAGCAATACCTGCAGCTACTTCTATAGCTGAAAATGACGTAAAAAGGAGTTTAAGTTCTGCTTTTTGTCGCTGCCTTTAGAAGCTCTGAATTGGCATTTGCTGTAGGCCTGTTGTTTTTGTTATTTTGTGCAGTGTGTAAATGCTGGAGCTGGGCGTCACCACTGCTGGGTCATATATAAACGCATGTGATCCGGTGACAGGTGATGCTTCAGCTGTCCCCGACGCTCCCTCTGACCACAGACAACACATGGGACAGTCACAGGCGGGGCTGACACTTCAGCAGCAGGAGTTTGCCTGAACTCTGACAGGAGCCCTGTGACTATGGCTGAGTCAACTCAGAGACAGAGACAGAGACAGAGAGACGTGTCCAAATGTCCAAGGGTGCTTTCAAGTATTTATGTGAGTGTTTCTCCTCTGTCAATTCATGATGTACACAGAGGTAGAAGATTTTCTACTGAAATAACTGAATAAAATATGAACCGACCATAACCCAGGTAAGTATATTATGTCTTTAGGCCTTTGGATTACTTTTATGCACACAAATACTGAATGTAGGCACAAAAATATCACTTTTTTGTTCACTAAAGATAGAAAAGTCTCACTCAGCATACTATACTAAGGCTACAAATGATGATTTCAACCATTGTTGATGAATAAACTGCTATTTGTATGAATGGATTATCTATAAAGTGTCCAAAAATAGTAGCAAATAGTAAAAAATGTAATAAGCGACCTCTTCAAATTGCTTGTTTTGCCGAGTCAGTATCCCAAAGCCCAAAGATTTTAAATTTACAATATTATAAAACTAAGAAAAGCAGAAAATCCTCAGATTTGTGAGGCTGAAATGAATAAATATTTTAAAAATTAAAATATGAAATGAAGGGATGGCCTGTGGGAACCAAGAGAGATATTGAACAAACATTTAACTCACCAGAAAAACCTTAGCAAGCACCATAGACACACTACCTACAGTGTATTTGTATTTTGACCTTTATTTCATGTACTTCCAGTCATTGCAGGGACTGGTGGAGACAACCAAGACAACGGTGGGGAGGACAGAGAGCTCCCGTTCACACAGGAACTCCCTTCCTGAACCACCTTCCTGCCTTCCCCTGGGACGCTTTGTCTGTTATCTGATGAACTACAACAGATACACAAGTACACAAGCAGACAAACAAATGTGCATACGGCAAATACGCACACTCGTGTTTGTGTTGGCACGCCTGTCACCTAGCAAACAATAAACAAACAAGGGAGCAGAGCGAGGGACCACATTAACTGTGGTCAAAGAGCTGCAGGGGCGAGTTTAGGCAAAAGTGTAATAACGGAAAACTAATAAAGAGCTGATGGGAGCAAACAAGTGAGTAACATTCGTCGAGACGTGACAGTTTGTCCTGCAGAGTAAACTAAATGTATAATTTAAATAGTTGGTGCTGGTGCTCAGGACAGCTCGTGGCGTTCACAGTTTGGTTACATTATGTATGTGGACGCTAACCAAATTCATGACAACATGAAATAAGATCAACTTTATTACCCCTGCAGGGTCATTTTTTTTCTCAGACACTGAAGCTGAAGCACAAAGGGCAATAAAAAGCAGCGAGCCTGAAAACAAGAACAGACAACCACACGTGTCAGACATACATTACATCACACATCCACATTTGACATGGGCTTGTTTTATAAACTCACTGAGAAAAGTTGTGCGGCCGAGCATTGTTCAAACGAAGAAGATGGAATATGTCAGAGTGAATGCTGTGAGATGTGTATTAAAGGATGCACAAGATAACCGGAACACAGTCAGTAGTGGAAAGTACATTGAGTACATTTACTCAAATTTTGAACTTTACTTGAGTATTTTCTTTACATGCAATTTCTTCTTCTCCTCCATTACATTTCAAATATTGTACTTTTTAACACACTGAAAGTCGGCCTAGAGTGACATGACAGCTTTAGTCATTGAACACGAAATGAAAGTGCAATCAATTAATAGACTAACAAATTAATTAACAACTATTTTGATAATTATAATCTAATATAATTATTTAAGTAATTTTTATTGGAAAGCATTTGACGGTTCCAGCTTAAAGAATGTGACAGTGTGCTGCTTTTCCTTTGAACCGTTTTCATCAAATTTATTTATTTTTGAAATCATTTTGAGGTTTAATCAGCAGATTAATCTATGAAATAGATCATATCAATCAATAATATCAATATCAATAGCTGCACTCCAACTAACTCAGTAGAATCCTACTGTCACTTGCATGAGTAATAATAATCTAATGACAATATAGGATATGTGTACTTCCTTCGCTGCCTTAGAGCCTCGGGTTGGAATACTAAATGTAGTGTACAGTAGGCAACAAATAGCTTTAATAGATACACAATATGTATACTGAGTATACACTGTCATTTCTAGATAGATAAGTGAAAATGTATGAGGAATATCAGAGTTCAAGAGGTCAACAACATATCACTGAGAAGAGAAGAGAAGAGAAGAGAAGAGAAGAGAAGAGAAGAGAAGAGAAGAGAAGAGAAGAGAAGAGAAGAATATTTCACTCTTAGTAGTACAGCAATCGTTAATTCACACACAGGCCTCACAAGCAGGCCTGTGCCGATAGAGCGATTCACACTGCCATCTGTTGGAGAGCCATAAAGCCTGGAGAAAATCTTGGAGCTGCTATCACTGCTTTCTGTCATCTGTGCCAAACTCTACCATCCCAAATGGAGACGTGACATGCAAGAAGGATATGAGATACTGGATGAGGCAGACTGAGGGAGCGCGTAGTAGCCTTGACATGTAATAAATGGTATTTAGGTGTTGCGGAGTGGTGTGGCTTAGTCAGTGGGGAAAAGAAGGCCAGTAGTCCTGGCTAGATTACTGAGAACGCAGCCTTTCTTTGAACAGTCGACGCACAGGCCCCGAGCACGTAGGCAAACAAAAACACAGCAACTCATAGAGACACATATACCTCCCATTCTTCCTCTCTCTCTCTCTCTCTCTCTCCCCCCACAGTCACCTTGAGGGGCACTAAGGAATGAAAAGGAGGGAAGAGGAGTGGAAATAGAGGAAATACAAGAGTAGAGTAGAGGAGACAGAGGTGCAGGGCTGCCAGAAGGAAAGACTACCAGCTCCAGGAATGTCTTGGCATCTGTGTCTGACCAGGCCACGCTATTCAACAAAACAAGATTCCTGTCATTGAAATGCTCTCAATCGCACGAGACAATGGAGACAGAGCCGGGACAGAAAGAGTGATAAGATGAGAGGAAAACAATTGCACAGGTCGCCGTCCTCGCATGCTGTGACGAATGTGTAATGTGTTTTCTCACCGATGTGACCTCAAAAGGCCTCACGCTACAACCTGTGTGACACGATTTCACAGCGTCATTCTTTCTTGCCTTTGTTATGACTGTGTGTACTTGCATGGCACTAGCCTGAGTCACATGATGTTCATTCCAATTGAAAACGAATTCTTTAATATCCCACCGGGGCCTTTTGAATGACTAAGCAAGGTTTTAAAGTGCAGTTATAGTTAGTCTATCTAGTATCATTCACTTTCACATAAAGGTTTTTTTTTCCCTTCCTGAAGTCTGTTTCCTTTCTGTTAAATTATCTTCAGTCAACAGAATAGTGCGACCATTTCTAATGTGAAGCAATCTGAAACTCACTCTGCTACTGTCCAGGGATGAAAAGCTCGCCACATATATTAAAAAAACTCCTCCTGATGAAGTATAGAAGCAACGGTGAATACAGCAGCTCACTCTAAATACAGCTGTACTTAAACGGGACCCTAAAGGAGTCTGAATGCATTTCCTCCCTTGATATATTATCCTGCATTGATTACATCCAACTCTAGCGTCTAACTGTCTTCTTCTTCTTCCATGCCTTTTGGAGCACTGCTGTGTTACTTCTAGTGTAAATGAATAGTGCAACAGTTTGTTCTACAGCATCGCTAGTGGTAAAAATAATCCACCTGGTAACTGTAAGAGAAGACACACAAGACGCAGCGTCAGCCTTAGACCTGTCACACCTCATCACTTTTACTAAAAGCATATCATGGCATCAATATAATCAATTAAACTGTCGCAGATTTTTCAATCTGACAGGAGCTCTATTTACAGAACATGGTAGAAATGCAATATAATATGCTAATGACCATAAAATAAGAATAGTTCTGTTTTTGTCAGGGTGGCGCTGTGGTGCAGTGGCAAGAAGCAAGATGGTTTCCCCGCTTTGAAGCCTGGCTGGGGCCTTTCTGTGTGGAGGTTACATGGTCTTAGGTTAATTGGTTAATTGGTGACTCGTAGGTGCCTGAATGTGAGCGTGAATGGTTGTTTGTCTCTATTTGTGACTTGTCGAGGGTGTACCCTGCCTCCAGCTCAGTGTCAGCTGGAACAGGCTCCAGCCTCCGATGACCCCGATAAAGGTATGAGGTTACAGAGGATGGATGCATTTTTCTGTCTCCTACAAACGGCGAAGGTCATCTTCAACAGTGTCCGTTGTTTTGGTTCACTCTCACCACTTTTATTAACCCGTTTTAAGCCTCTCCGATAATAATACGCCACATACACTCACACACTACCTGCCCATCACAAACCAGGACAAAACCAGAGCTTAAAGGAGACTTAATACGAGACTTCAACAGCCAGAAACACATTCTTAAATGAATGCTAAAGTTACACCATGTAAACTTTCAGAGGTGAGAAAATGTGTTTAAAGTTTGCACCACTGCCCCTGAGTGACCAAGCTCTAAATAAGTAATGACAATCCGTTCAAACTCAGACGATGAATGCTCTCATTTCCTGTCCGTCAGCTGCTTCAATGAACAACTTACAGGTTACAGTTAATGCTGTGTTATCATCTGGCAACAGCAAGCCGCAAAAAGTAAATTCAGCTAAATCAAAATGTTCTCTTGCGTTTAAATAGTTCTCGCACAAATAAGGCATTTATGTGTAGATATCCAGTAAAACAAAGAGACTAGAGTGGTCGTTTCCAGTTATTTTCCACCACTGCCCATAAAACCTACAGTATAATAGAAACAGCAACAGCGCAGGGTCAGCTCAGGTGATTTTCTCTGCCTCTCCATAGATCCCCTGTGCAGCTCACCCAGACAGGCTGCCTGCTCTTTGTGTTTCACCTACACACACACACACACACACACACACACACACACACACACACACGAGGTCCAACGTTTTGCTCGTAACACAATGGTCAATGCAGAAAAAGCAACAGAGGGTGCACACACTGGCCTCGCTGGTGGGCCAATAACAAGCTAGCATTACACAGAGGTCATCATTATCATCGCTGTGACAGGGCCGCATGAATGGAGAATGGAAATCAGGGATGAGGAGAGCGAGGGGAGGGAGAGGCCAGAAAGAGAGAGTAAAGGAAGAGGGAAATAAAAAAAAAAAAGAGAGAAGAAAAGGAAAATAAATTTGAAAGCAGGAAAAAAAAAATGGACACTAGTGGCTTTTGTCTCCAGAGGAGGACACACACACACACACACGCACACAGCTACACACCACATTAGACCAGGAAAGTCAGCGGGCCACTGATGTGCTGATGTTGTCAAAAGAATAAACCAATAAACTGTAATTCAGCATCATCATTACAAGAGCTTCACAGCGTATGGACATTTAATTGTATGTCATAGCACACCACCTTTTGCTCTCTGTGGAAAGTTGCTCGCAGACGTTTGCCACGTTAGGCCGTGATGATTTTAATTCGTGTTTACGTTACAGCTGGATAGGAGTTCGTTAAGCATTTGGCGTCATTTCAGGCAGACAGTAAATTAGCTGTTAGCTGTGTCCTTCACTGACGCATCATTACGGACCGTTCTTCTAGCTGACTGGACGAATCTTCCACTCCACTTGTCTTCGCTTGACTTTCAAATTGAGAAAACATGGCAGCTCTTCTGGAAACGGCATTAACTTTCTCTTAAATTGTCATAAAGAGATGTAAGGTAAAGGATGCAGTTGCGTAACCGTGCTTCATTCAATGAAGCTTGTTTACGCGTCTCGTCAGTGAGTCATGTCATTGCCACTTAGCTGCTGGGCTCGGCTGATGCTCAGTGTATATTTTACAAATTAAGGTCTTGTCTCAGTAACTGCCTGATTTAGGATGACTTTCCTATCCTCCTGCGAGAATCTGCCAGACTTTGCTGCATGTCATTTATGATTATTTACAATTTAACTTGCTACAGGTTCTCGGTTTCTAAGTTTTGTCAGATTTTTTCACGGGGCTTTTCAAACAAAGGATCTGGATAATGACCAACATCTGTGCCCCATTTTTGGCAACTGCGCTCTTATCATTTTACAGGAACATTAACCAACATCTGAAACACGCTTAATGTAACTAAAAATGTCACATTGTTCTAGGAAGCGGCCTTTGTTATCATCTTCAGAAGAGGTGGAGAGCTTTAGCCGGAGAAACACACAGATGCACACTGTGCTGTGGATAGTGAACGCACAATGTGCAAATATACATATATAAACCCACACATACTGTATATACAACATAAAACAGGAACACAAACAGAAGAGAAGACATATGATTGTTTAATGACAAGCATGGGCTGGCGGCAAAGAGAGGCCACGGGAGGATGGATGGATGGAAGGAAGGATGAAAGATGGAGGAGAGAAAAGGGGGAAGGAAGTCAGGCCAACTTCAAAAAGTCTCTGGTGGCCTTTATTAACAGTTTGTTTTCGCTGCCTTGTGAGTGTGTTGACTCATCTTCTGGGCTCTTTCATATTTGCGGGGAGAGGGAGGAGGTTGTATTCAGTTTCTTGGGCCTAAACCATGATTATGAAATGCGATAGCATCTCATTATTGATGTGTTTGTGTCACTGTGTGTTTATATCGGCTTTCATGAAAAGAGTTGGGCTACTTTGGTTTGGTTTCGGGCCGTGCGTGTGTTTGTACACGAGGCTGCTCCAACGCGAGAGGGTGTTGGTTGTTATCATTAGGAATTATTAGTCGTGAGTGTGTGTATTTCAGAGCTTGTGTGCGCATATGTGTGCGAGTTCAGGCTTCCCGCTGCGGCCCTGATGCAAAATTCCATGACTTTTCCAAGAATTTCCACAACTAAATAAGAGCGCTACCATGACCTTACAGTGTTCTTCCTCTCTGGTTTCTAAAGGGCTCAACATTTTGGTTTTCATGCAGATGGAGGAGAGCAGCTGAAAACCACCAGCTAATGCAATGGATGTGTGAACATGTCAGTCATGTGACCCATTCGTTAAACTTCCGCTGAGAATTTATTAATATCCCCGAGTGTTTCTTTCTCGATACACCGCTCAGAAGCTCATTACAGAGGTCCCTGAATGTGTTGTGCAAATAAAAGCTATTAACCAGCATCCCCAGAAAGTGTTTCATATGAGGTGAACTGGGGTCATGCTTTGCAAGTTGAGTCAGAACGAGAAAGAGGGAGAGCAAGAACGACAGACTGCGTGAATGAATCTTAAACCAACGTGTCAGCTGGACTCAAATTCACCAACCCAACGAGCAACCAACCCGCTCTACCAGCAGCCTCGGTGCCAGCTGGAAAACAGAGCTAGCCCGGCTCAGATTCACCACGGGCCGGGCCGCTGCCAAGGAGAATGGATTCACTTTAACGCTGGCAGATACAATATGTTCTTTGTATTTGTAAAAGCAGGAGAAAGAGATGGACAGAGAGCGAGAGAGAGAGAGGGAGAGAGGGAGAAAAAGAGTAAGTAAGAATTGGAGGGTAAGGCTGGATGGCAGCGGTGAGGATGGATTAGTTCTGGACTGAGTGACGGAGAAGAGGGAGAGAGTGAAAGAGGGAAATGGTGGTTATGTTTTAAAGAACAGGAAACCGAGCGAGAGCACCTGACGCACATGATAAGTATCAAGGGCTGCGCCACGTGCCGCTAAACTGCAGCCAAAGCTCTTTTCTGCAGGGGTGGTGGTGGTGATGGTGGTGGTGTGTAGAGGGGGGGGGGGGTGTGTGTACCGGCTAATCTCTCTTCTGAGTGGGTGCGCACTCAAAGCTGCTTTTGTTTCTGACGGCTACTTTCACGAGGACGTACAATCCCCCGTGTCCACTCCTCCCCTCCTCCTCTCCTTCTCCTGTTTTTTTTTTTTTTTTTTTTTTTTTGCCGTTTTATCTCTCCGTTGTTCGGCGCACACTCCTTCTCTCTGAAACACTGTGGGTGTTTTATTTGATTTACTGATCATTCTGTTTGGACATGACTGTGGGGATGTGTGTGTGTGTGTGTGAGAGAGAAAGTGTGTGTGTATGCATGCGTGTGTGTGTGCATGGAAATGTATGGCCGCGTGCACACATACGTACGTGTGGGAAACACTGATGGTCTTTCATGTTGTGAGAACGTTTAAAAAGAAGAAGAAGAAAAAAAAAAAAGGCCTATAAATCGAAACAGGCAGAGAGAGCACCGGGGCGAGGGAGAGGCTTTGATGTCGCGTCAGAGGCGTATTAGCGTTTTTCACGTTGAGAGATTGTGAGGGTCGAGGGAAATGTTACCGCAAACAAAATAAATGTGCAGCATAAACAAGCCAAAAGAGATGAATTATGAGAAGACTGCCAGGAGATGAAGCTGCTGTCAGCTCGGAGGAGAAGAAGAAGGGTGCGGGTGAGGGAATGCTTTAGGTTTCACTCCGCCTCGTATAGGGAAAAACTATTTCTAAGTGTCACGACATGTTCCTGAGAATATGTTGGTAATTACATTAAAAACACAGTCAAAATATGTAACATAAATACCAAACGTTAACTCATAAACACTGGAACAGAGAAGGAACTTTTCTGTTTGTATTTGTTGAGGAATTTTCTGTTTATATCAAACAGTAATAATTAATGTTGATGTATGACCTTGTGCCATTATTCTGTGAATTCAGTTCTCCTAGAATTTGCCAAATGTTAACCTATGCCTTTAAAAAAAAAAAACGAGAGGCCGAAGTGAGGCCTACGTCTGAGAAAATATCAAAACACAACTTAAATGTCCATTAGCCTCCATGTGAAACCCGTAAAACAAAACGTCATCCATCCATAAACACTTCAAACTCCACCAACCGATTTCCAGGAAGCTGTCGCCACACGCGGCTACTCTAGGCCTGTGACCGAATTGATAAAAGCCCTCGAAATGGTTTTTAGCGCGTAAAGTCAAGTAAACACACGCTGGGGGGGTGGGGGGTGGGGGGGTTGAGGAAAGAGGGAGGGAGGGGGGAGGGTGGAGGGGTGAGAGGAGAGGGCGGAGGGAATTAGCAGTTGCCTGATGAACCATTTGTCCTCAGAGACAGCTGGACATGATCTGCTCCTAACTGGTCCCCAGTGTGGTGGCCCTCGTGAGGACAGAACACGGCTGCAAACATGTTTCAATACTTTAAAAAAAAAAAAAAGGAACATAAACAGTAAACGACACAAAAATATCTGACACTTGAGAATTCTTCATGTTTCAACACTCACATACACACACACACACACACACACAGACACACACAGCCATAAATACAATACAGACGTGCACGCAAACACCCAAACAAGAAAAACGCACGCTTGTACACACACACGCAGAGTTTTTTAGCTTTTAGTTTATGGCCTCGTCTCTTCTAGGAACTATTTCAACACATCCAAAGAAGCCAAACACTAATATTTCTTCTTCGTGGCCTCTAATGTGGGAAGATGAATGGCCGTCACATGACTCAATCAGGGCAGTTTGATTACATTCCCCTGTCTCCTTAGAGCTAATAAACAGCTCACTGATGTGACACTACGCTCCATAGCATGAGCCAAGCAGCAGTGACGCAACAGGACAAAACTGTGGAACGCCACGGCTTTGACTCCACTCCACATTCATCCCCTGAAAAGACAAAAAAAAAAACACACACAAATACAGACACACACCTCTATGAATATGAAAGCGGACTGACAACAAGCAGCACCAGATCTGTAAGCCACACTCCCGGTGCTTTTGCGTGTGTGTGCTTAGGCAAGAAAGATATGTGCGCCACGAACGCGCGCGAGCGCGCACGCGCACCTCGACGAGCCAGTTTGAGTTGCATCCAGGGTGTGGCCCACTTGGGGTTCACACAGGGGAGTCTTTATAAATGAGGACCCCCCCCCACCACCACCCCCCACCACCCCCACTCCACATCCCTCCACACCCCTCGCCTTCTCACTGCCAGCTGCCACAACCACCAAATGCCCCCCACCCCCCACACCAACCCCCCTACCCGTCGCCATCCTCAACCCCTCCCTGCAACACACACACACACACGCACACACACACATACACGCAATCCTCCCGCCGCCTCCTCCCCCTCCTGTGCCAGGCTGTGGTGGCAGCCAGCGTGGCATCGTCAGTCACCGGGGAGGTGCCATGTTACTACGGCCACTGCTGTAGGTCGGCCACACTGTGGCTTTGTTCTCGTCATCAATAGGCCAGTCAGCCTGATATTATAAATGACAAGGGGCGTGCCAGCACTTTGGTCTAGGTTCAGGGCCACTATTGAAACGGATACTAAAAAATAATTTCCCTCAACAACACAGAGTGTTTTCTGAGGAGCTAAAATATTTGCACTAATAATTTGCATTATGGATGAAGTACGAAAATTCCCATCACAAGTTCTGTGACCTTAAATTGAGGTCTTCAAATATCTTGTTGGCTGCTGGTGATTCATTTTCTGTAATCAATTATTAAAACACAGGCAATTAACGTTAATGTTTCAACACTTCATAATCATACATGATTCATATATGATGGTATGTTTGCGCTCGGTGCTGAGAAGCAGTCAACAAAACATGAAGTGCCGGTGGTGTCTACAGCGAACGCTCCGCAAGCATTCACCCAGGTATTACTCATTCAATTTTCCGAAAAATGATCCAAAGTGTAAACCACAAAGCTACTTAGACATGAAAGAGACGCGATGCAACACACGCGATGTAAACAAGAGTTGTCTGGGTACAGTGGAGGGAATTAAAGATGATGTGTGTATCCCAGACAGAGAGATTCCCCCCGTGCACCACCATCACCGCCCCCACCCTCCCCCGCCAGCTGTCTGCCCTGCCCAGACAGTGGCCCTGTGCCTGGTGCCACGGCACCGACGGCATGCCAGCTGATCCTTGGGCGCAGGAGTCAGCCTGACCCCAACCAACCCCTTTTTCCCCTTTTAACCAGCATTAAAGCCATTATTTCAGATAGAGAACCTTATTATGCTATATGACCACAGCTGGCCTCTTGAGCACAGACAGACAGACAGAGAGAATCAGAGGGAGGAGACGGCAGCGAGAGACCGACAGAACAAGAAAAGAGAAGAGACATCTCGTCGTCGCCCACTCGTCTGTTTCCAAATATAGCATCTTTCCCCCGTCCCACTCAGCCTCTTGTTTTTGTTATGGTGCCGTTTTTCCTCATCAAAGATGTCGACATGAGAAGCCTGTGTCAGCTGGGAGCCTCGCTCGGTAGAGACGTTTGTTTGTTTTTTTTGAGGAGTGATGTTTTGATGCCGTCTGCAAATGCTGGAGGGAAAGCAGGGGAGGATGATTACGCAGGCCGGAGACGCCCGGTTGGCCGGTGACAGTGTTTGGAGGCTTGCGATTGGTCAGAGCGTTCAGGGAAACTGCGGCGAGGTCGCCGGGTCTAGGGAGCTCTCAGGGGTGTGCTCATTATAAGGAGCAGAATGTTAGAAAATCTGAATGAAACCGCTTCCTTGTGGCATTACCAAATGATGCTGGAATGAGAGCTGGACCGACTATTTCCCATTTACAATGGACGGGGATGTCTGGTGTTATTCCAAAGCCAAATTTCATAATAACTCCATCAGCTCTGCTTGATGACCCTACATTCTTTCCTGAAGACCAACACTGGGCCTGCCAGGCTCGGCAGACAAAACAAGACATGAAACTGATAAGGCCAGATGAAACTATTCCACTCATTTGGCCAGTCACTGTGGCCTAATATCCTCTGTTCATTACCTCTGCCTTAAAGCTGCCACTGTATACGAGTGTGTGGGTGTGTCGAAGATTAAATTTAGGAAGTTGGAATGATTTTCACTATGATGATGATGAACAGTTAGCTGCACCCTGTTTTTTTTTTTAGCTTGTACTCCTTAAACTTATTTAGGTCCATGAAAGGTCACGATGCATTCACTAGTAGCGGTTCCTTTTTTTCCACTGTATACATGGAGCAATCACTCAGAACACTTCTCCTAATAGAGACAGAATCTCCTAGATTTCATTATAAAGACAAAACAGTTCTGTACACTCCGCTGTTAAAGCAGCTACCTTGTGATTAGAAATCCCTAGAAGATTTTCAAGCGGGGAAATTTACGATTGTCTGGTATCGCGACACAAGAACACACCTAAAGAGGATGATTCATTATGACTGAGAAGAAGGACTGTATTTCTTTGAACAAATGATGTCAGACAGTACAAATAGTTGAACCTAAAACAAAAAGTTGAAGAAATAAGGTGGCAAAAGTACACATTTTCTCTACTCAAGTAGAAATACAGATACTTGTTATTCTAAAAAAAGAAATAAAAGTACTCAATGAGCTTCTTTAATGAAGTAAAAGTGCTCTGTTGGTTTCTTTGAAGGACGTTTCTACAAGCTGTTTTGGTGCAAAGCTAACTGAGACTTCAGAGTCAACTTTCTTTCTTTGGTCTGTTTTCATCTTTTCATGTCTGTTGCTTTGCTTTCATCATCGTGCGTATCATGCACCCATGTTGGGAAGGCGTGAAATAAAACATCAAAATCTATATCCGCCTCTACAGCTAATAAAACAAGCCTGTTTTGAAAATGTGAGGAGTAGAAAGCAGTGATATTTGTGTCACACATAAACGGGGTAAAAGTGCTCAAGTAAAGTACAAATGTCCATAAAATATGAAGCAGTCAGCAGCCTGTTAGCTAAGTGCAAAGACTGGAAACAAGACAAGTCAGCTTGTCTACCAGCACCTCCAAATCTCACTAATGAACATGTTACATTTATTTATTTATCTGCACAAAAGCATTAAAAATGCTGTTTCACAGGGGATTATGCGGCTGACTATTTCTTGGCCGGCGACAGCAACTTCCTGGAGTCTCTGACACATTCCCCAAAATGTGGAAAAAATGTGGCCTATGTGGTGACACACTGACTATCGCACTCCTGTTGCCATCCAAGGTAATATCTTGCTTGAGGGCAGCCATCCTGTGTCTTTTCAGCATCTCAGGTATGCCAATAATGAACCAGGAGAGTTTGTTGGCCGCTGGTTTTACCTTGTTTGTAGCGCTCGCATTCCCTACGTAGTAACCATTATCTGATCGCCCCTGTACAAACAGGAAGGTATTTAATCACAGAATCAGTAACTACTTTCATTTTAGCTATATGGAGGGGGGCTGGAAGAGAGAGAGAGGGAGAGAGAGAGGGAGAGAGAGAGAGAGAGAGAGGGAGAGATGCACAGCTGCCTGGGTACAATCGCCCTCACAGTACCTAGTCACTGTCATTTGAGAAGGCCAATTGCCTCTTGTCATCAGGGTAAAAGCGAGTAGTGGGGAAAGACACACATGCTAGGCCCACTACACACACACACACACACACATAAAAATAGAGGCCTAGTGAGCGAGCTGCTGCTGTGAATGGCCGATACAGTACTCATACCAGAGCTTCAACATCAGCATCAACAACACAGTCATTAATTTTGATTCATAGCGCTGCCTCAGTCGGGATTTAAATAGATTAGAGAGCATGAATAAGACAATTCAGGCTTAGGTTTAGCCCTAGACACAGGCTCTATGTGACGTTGCGTTTTTTTTTTTTTTTACACTGCAGCGCTGGTTGTGTGTAAAGCTCGTGAACGTGTACGCACTTGTGAGCACGGAATTCTGCATACACACATGCCCTTAAGCTGGCGCACACACACACACACACGCACTCAAACATATGTACAGTACAAACACTGAACCGCACGCCTTCTCGTCCACCTGTTGTTCCCCCCGCAGCGATGTGGAACCCTCTCTCAGCCTTCTAGCCTCCAGCTGTTGGGTTCGGGGCGACAGACGCACATATGTACACAGTCCACCCCCCCCCCAATCACCCTTCCTCCTCCTCCTCTTCATGCCTGCTGCAAATCAGGCTGGGTAGTATTTTTAGCTTGTAGTAAACAGAGAGCCAGGCTTTCATCAAACACACCCCCCTGCCCTTCTCTCTTTCTCTCTGGCCCCCCCTGCTTCTCCATCTTGCACAATCTCCTCTGTCACTGTCCCCCCCCCCCCCTTAAAGGAAGCAGTCACGACGCATCACAGTCCCCATTTAGATCAGTGTTGATCTAGAAGAGGGGAGGAAAGGAAATGTGGCCCTGTTCAGGAAATGTCTGCAGGTAGTTAAATCTTTGCAAACGCTCTGCTGAGTTAACTTTCTATTTTTAACAACCATGCTGGCACACTGTGCCCACTGTCAGCGAGTGAAACGCGCAAAGACACGCGTTCTGCTGCCGTCACGGTTACTACGGGACAGGCTGAAAATGTACAGCGCGAGTGCCATGAGTTATACCTCTTTCCCTCCAGCTGAGTCTATTTTGGGTTCAGTAAACAGAGAAGAAAAAAAAATGGGTTTGTGGGTAAATGTGAGGAAAAGAGTAAGAGGAAAATTAAACTTCCACATGTACGGCTGAGCGTTCATCACTTGGTGTGGAAAAAAAAAAAGAGAAAGAAGACGACTTGGTTAATTTGATGTTGTGCAATTTTCTCCTGGGTGAGCACATGCGATGAGTAGGGAGGGGAAGCCACCCAAGTTGGGCAATGGTGGCTGAATGCCACTCCTCTTCACAGATTGTGGTTTATAATAGTGGGAAAAGCTCCGTGTCATATATCACGCCACTTGAGGTCACATTATCATGCCGCCCGAGGCAACATGACTCAGACAGAACCAGCAGCGCGAGGCCGATGTATTCCACTGTGATCTTTGCTAGATCAGCCATATCTTGCAGCGCTTTTGTTGAGTCTGTGCTGCTTTTCTGTAAACTCAATGCACTTTTGTCAGAGCAGGGGTTATCGACCTTTCCCGAGCAAAGATTACAGCGCTTGACTCAAAAAAGTAATAAATGAAAGCTCACAATAATGGTAAGAGAGTAATGCTGCTGTGATATGCTTGACCACAAATACGTTTTGTCAAGGGAAAACTAGAATGCATGATACAAAATGAATTGTGATGCGCACACTGCATGAGTCGTGCTTCTTGTTTTATGTATAAACAGTATGAGAGTTCTTACAAAATGCAGCACCACCTGCAGCTTTTCATCTAAACTCTTCAGTTTCCTTCAGTATTCCTTCCCTCTTCTTCCCAGTGCAAAAGTCCAGATCTTGTTGTGTACACCAAGTTCAAGTGAACAATAGCAGTCTGTGCCAACACTGGTGGGAAATACAATTGATTATCTGTAGCTGCTTGACAATAAAAGCATCCAGGTGATTTTCCAATTGACAGCTTTTAATGGCAAACAGGTGAAGAAGACCGGTAAATTAAAATGCTTTGGAATCAACAATTGGTCAAGCAACATTGACAGGTGAACCCTGCGGTGAGAGGTCACCAGTTTGGATAAAGTCCATCTGTTTGGTCATATTGGTCAGTGTCTAGTCTTCTCAATACATGTGTATATATTCTTTTTGGTCTGTTTTCTTGTGTCTCATAAATACAATATTGTCATTAAGAAGCCCTGCTTGGAATCAAACCAGAGATCCTGTCCTATTTAGCTAAATCTCTGACAGGGGAGCAATCTCTATGGTTTCATGGTAAATATCATCATACAGCCCATTCTTCACTCCATCCACGATTGTTTGTTAAAGCGTGAGAATACTTGAGGAGATCAAAGGGCCAAAAGTTACAAGACGGGAAGCGAGCGAGCACATTTGGATGACAATACTACTTACACAATGGCCTTTTATAGTAAGTTTAAGTAGGCCAGTTGTGCTTTGTCACTTCCAGGTATGAGTAAGAAGGGGTCCACTGGCTCCTACTTCCTTAAAACTAAACTTAAAGGACTCATCCATTCAAAATGTATGTGTGTGGGTGAACTCGTGACTGAAGACGTAAATACGTAGGTGTATTGTATAAAAGGTTCCTCAAACTCTGTCCAACTCACACACATACTGTCACACATAATATACAAGGCCTTGTCTGGTGACACAGCACTAATGGCAGCAAGAGTGTATTGTGAAAACAGAGAGCTGTATGCTTTGCTGGTTCCGAACAAGGCCGGAGGGTCTGAGCTCTGATCCTGATTAACCTCTCAATAGCCAACCCTTAACATCCGGATCACTCACACCTCCCCACTGCTGAATCATCAGCACCTTGGCGGATGCTTCAAGACCGGTGGTGTTGGTGGACGTGAACGCAAAAGACAAGAGTTCTTTCAGCCGCTGTCTGAGTCAACAAAAGTCTGAATCAGGATTCAAACCACTGACAAAGAACTACATCCCACTACAACCCTCATCTACCTTTGGGGATTTAGTATTTTAAACCAATGGTCTGTCACCATCGCATCGACACCTGTAATCATAATCTTTCTGTATTCTTTCAAATTTGCATCCCTAATGCACTTTAATTAAAAAAGAAATCTGTTGATTTTCAACTTGATCACATACAAGAAGTGGAGAACAAAAGACGGAGGACGGTGCTACTAGTTAAGCTTTTAGTCTGTGAGGAGCTCAGCTGCATAACTGCTGATTCAGGCAGAGATGAGTCATTCTAATTAGTAGGAAGTAATCTCCTTCATTTAACCAAACGGAGCCTCTCTTTCATTTGCATTTTCATTCTAGGGAATTAGGCTGGCTCTAATCCATAAAGGACTTTAATGATTATGATAGTAAAACTTCTTAAAGGCCTGGATAACAAACAGTGCATGGGTAAAAGCAACATTGCAAAGATGTATTACAGGAACAGCTTAAGAAATTACTCATTTCATTGATTAGATGTTTGAAAATGAATTTTAAAAATGGTCATTGACTAACTTTTATTAATCGAAGCTGAAAAGGCTGAGAAAAATCTTGGCCAGTCCAACATGGAAAATGCCAGTGGCTGTAATATTTTTACACTTCTTCTACCCAGTGAGGTCACACATGAAACCACATGCTATTAGCAAAAAAAACAAAACAAAAAAAAAACATGGCTATGATGCAAATAAAAACACCCTTTGGACCAATAGTTTCCTTTAACTAACTGGTTGATCTCCAAAGATGGGAAGGATGTCTGTCCGGCTGCCTGTCTAGAAATATTTATAGGTCAAGAAACAAACCAGCATTGTCCAAACATTTGTATTTTTATTTTTGGGGGGAAATAAAATAGAAACGATTCAAACAAACACTGTAAACAGCTGAGGTGCTGGTGGGAGCCCAAGTGCAAATAAACATCTCAGGAAGGAAGACAGAGTGAAGGCTTTTCCGGAACAAATCCTTGTCCAAACAGAAAGACAGACAAGGGTTTGTTTGTCTCACTGGCCTCTTGACCTGTGCTTTGTGGCAGCAAACTCTGAGATTTGTTGTGGAGTTAGTAAGTTAGCTCAGCAGTTCGCAGAGAGAAGTGATGGAGTGGTTGTTGATGACATGCTTTAACTGGTTGAGGTTACTAATTAGGATCAAATTTGTGTTCACTCTGTCCACTATCCTCTTCACCCTTTTCCTCTGCCCACAATACTGTGCAATGGAAGTAGCAACAAAAGAAAGCTTGCAGAGGGCTGATGCTGAGGGCTCGGAGCTAAAGCAGTAATCGCACAAGTGCAAGTTAGAAATCATGTTGACTGCAGAACCCTCCCTAGCATGATAACACTGAACAATTGCAAGCCTGTGATAAGAAGAAAAGGTTTACTTTGGGTCATTACTGAAGGTATGTCACTTATTCAAAGCATGGTGATAATTCTGGTATGGAAAAGATCTTTTAGGGCTATCACTCACTTGGTATTTAGTTGTCAAGGCCAAAGTCATCTTTAGTAAGTCAAAGGGAAGAATCGCTTCAGGGGAGCGGACAAATATTTCACTTTACTGTGTAGCAAATCTAACCAGATCCCTTTTGCCCTTTCATAACCAAAATAGATTTATTTATATCGTTACACAAAGACCTGATACAGTCAAAAGATTGCAATAAATCAGCAAATTGTTGTGCATTTAAACTGGAGGTCAGGGCAGTTCCAGGTTTTGGTAGTCAATGCCTAAACCCTAACAAGTGTCAATGTTTAACCAGAGAAGGTTCTACTATTTCATTAAGTTTGTTAATGTTGATCATTTGTGCATGTAATTGACTGGGAAGGAAGAGCAGTACATATTCTGCAAAAAAAGATGTGATTACTGGATGGGACATGTTGGCCTTATGGAAGAAGAAATGAATCCCGCAGTTAAAGCGGTTAAAAATTTAACTGCAATTCAGTGTGAAACAAACCTCCAAATAACATCTTGGCACTGCCACAGTGATCCAAGACTCAAAAGTTGGGGTCAGAGCAATCACCCATGATTGCAACTGATAGGACCATTGCTCAGACCCAAGAGGATTAAGCAAATGTTTTCTGAAATGTGTTAAGACCTGAAGCTGACCAGTCGTGTTCCTGATTCCCTCCAGAAACTGAAGCGAAAAGTGGTTTCCTATTCTGGCCAACTACGTAAAGGTATTCCAAAATGTAGAAAAAGCTGATTATCACAGCTTCCAAATTCAATATTCAATATTTAGTAATATAACTTTATTACCTAATATAACAAGCTACTGGAGGACTTGCGTTGACAAAATGATGCTTATTGCTTAATCCTCAGGCTTGAGAAGCAAGAGAGATATGGACTGACAATACCGGTGCATCAACAAAGGAGAGTCGTAATTCATTTCAATGTGACTAGTCGTCACATTGAAATGAATTACGACTCTCCATGCTACGCCCAAAACACGACAACAAACATGTTGTAGACTGGCAATAAAGTTTATCTTGGCGAAAACTTTGCCACGTCTGGACAGTGTCATCTGACAACACAGTTCAAATATGTGCACAGACTGGTAACAGGTAGAATACCTTCCAGCATTTACTACGTAGCCACATGATAGTTCTACTGTTACCAGTCAAGTGGAAAATCCTGCCTCAGAGTAACATAAACCACCGCGCAGTGTCTTAGCATCTGTAAGCACTTCAAACTAAATTTCACGTTTCATGTTCTCACCAGTACCTTGTGGAGATTGGCTCACTTTAAGATGTTTTTTGACACTTTGCTATTGTTGAACGCAGACTAAATGATGTAAGCGAATGCAAAGAACTTCATTGTGCTCCTGAGCAAGGCCTCCAAAGCTATGCAGTGGTGAGTGGGACAGCGGCTCCTTCTTGCCTGATGCAGTACGGTACTTTAAGTCATCGATTTTCTTGGTTATGTCGGACTTATTAAAATATTCTTCGCATTAGATACAGGCTCAGGGGGAGCTTCATCCGTGTGCCACACAGATATGGTCACTGTTGTTGTGAAAGGTGAAGGAATATGGACTGTTTTCACCAGGCTGAGGGGATGTGCTGACTTTATGTGTGTGTTAAGAGGCCCAGTATCAGATTTAGGCCTAGTCCCTCCGGGCTATAAAGCATGGTGTTGGATCACCACTCTGCTGGGGCCTGCTAGAACTAGAGTACGGAGGGGAGAGGGAGGGATACTCAGAGGGACTGCAACAGGAGTGCGTTGTTCCCCCCCCCCCCCCCCCCACCTTCTTTGTCACCTTGCTGTTTGTAGGTGACCTTATATTTCTCTTCACTGAAAAGGCTCTCTGATCTTTAGAGTAATAAACTGTTATTACTTTAACTGCTATTTAAACTGCTATTCTTCATCTCTTGAATTCCCTCAGCTCACTGGTCTCCTCATTTCCTGTTTTGTTCAGTGTTGTTCCTTCCCTTGCCTTTCATAATGACGATAAAAATGATGATTAAAAAACCTCCTTTAATGGAATGACTGTTCTTAAACACAACATTACCAAAGCGGGTTGTACAGTTCTCCTCTTTTTCTTCACACTACTCTCCTTGTTCAATTTCTCATGTGTCTTTTTATTCATTGTAGATTTATAGATTCCAAATATGGGCCCATTTAATTACAAATAACTCTAAGGATCATTAGCTAAACAATCACATACCATGTCATTTATTTCTGTTAAGAGGCGCTGAAAGTGAAACAGGTGAAAAAAATCAGCCGGTGCATGAAATTATTCACCTTGTTTCGAATGCAAATCAACTTTTTAAAATAACTCAAGTGGATTTGCATCCAAAACAGTTTGAAATGATCTCATCGCAGTGGTAGATCTTGTCACTTGCTGTTGAAAAAAATAAGATTTCTGAAGTTCAATGGTGAAGCAAAGCATCTCTCTCTCTCTCTCTCTCTCTCTCTCTCTCTCTCTCTCTCTCTCTCTCTCTCTCTCTCTCTCTCTCTCTCTCTCTCTCTCTCTCTCTCTCTTCTCTCTCTCTCTCTCTCTCTCTTTCTCTCTCTCTCTCTCTACACATCACATCACATCACATCACATCACATCACTGTCCTCCAGCTCCTCCACACAGCTTGGGAAGCCATCAGCGAGGCTTTCTGGCTGTCCTGCGGTGAGGTAGAGGGTTTTAACTCTGGCTATTGAAACACGCACGCAGACACACAGGTGGTGTTTCGCTTTCACTCTGGGGAGAAAGTGACTGACTGAGTGAATGTGACTGGGCTCCCTCTGTCCTCGCACATCTGGAGCGGAGCTGACAAGAGGGAGGGGAGGGTGCGCGGAGCGGCTGAACGGCAAGAAAAAAAACAAAAAACGTGAAGACAGAGTGTGTGCGTCTGTGTGCAGAGGGCAGCATGATATGTTGAGGATTTGATCTCTTCATTTTTGTAGATGAGAGCATGCTTGTGTTTGTATATGACGTGTGAAGAATGTTTTAAATGAATATTTTAATTTGCTGCTTTTATACAAAAATAAGTGCTTATGATAAAATGAAAATGTGTGCCAGTCTAAGTCCAAACTGCAAAGCTCCTGTGTTGTTTTTTGCTATTTTTAACTGTTGCACCATGATCTTGGATGACTAAAATGTCACATGTGCATGAATTAGTCCAGAGTGAAAAGTAAAAATCAGCTTGACTAGGTATAACTGCTCAAATATGAAAACTTCATGAGGCTCCAGAGGATTGCGTACATTTTACATCCACTTCTTTTGCACTCTGTCTGTCATTCCAGTAATGTAACGCAACTAAAATGAATGAAAGAAAGTGACGGGGGAAAGAGAATCAACACAGTAAATTGTGGCGACGGACAGAAAATGGAAAGAAGAGTGAGAGACATCAGAGGAAAGCAGAGAAAGAAAAAAAAAAAGAAGGGAGGAGAGCGAGGATTGGGAGAGTGTGAAGGAGACAGAAACAGAGAGACAGATGTTCCAGCGTTGCTGCCGCTCTGCCCAGTGAGTGGCAGTGAGGCGTGCAGCTGCAGCTCTCGATGACGAATGATTTCCCAGATCGAGATCTGTCTTAAGAACAGGGCAGGAAATTTCCACTTACTTCATGTGTTGTGAGCTGATTACCTGTCTATACAAAGGAGACTTCAATGCTGCCTCATTACCAACAGGATTGATCCGCTGTGACAGTCGTGCATGCCTCAGAGGTACCATACACATGCATGGAGATAGAAATAATGACACAGATACAAACGCGCACTTTTGATCACCAGACAGAAGGACCAAACATCATCTTCAGCCATGAAAGAGAAAGAAAACAAGCAAGATGAGGAAATGAACAAGATCTATCTGGAGACTCCTTTTTAGCGTGAGTTGAATAAACACATAAAAGTAATTAATGTAATAGAAGCGCGAGCCAGGCCCTTGAACTTTATTTTTCCTGTGCTGCCTGGTGAGCTGTGTGCCGGTGAGGAGTAGCCGCTCTTCATCTGTGTGTGTTGGAGTGCACTTCACAGAGGGCTGCTGCTACGTTTGGCAAGGGAGGGGTCCCCTTCACACAGCTGTGCAAATCTTCCTGAAGATCAGGTCTGTGTGTGTGTGTGTGTGTGTGTGTGTGTTCGTTCAGGCACCGGCACCTGTACAAAATCTCATCGTCTCATCTCGGAGGCCCCATGAAGAACTCGACACCGGGTCCGGCTCAATAGCAGACTAGCACCGCCGCATAGTCCAAAAGCAACAGCGGGGCCGGGGGGGCCTCTGGCGCTCCTGTGGCACGTGCCGGCCTCTCCCCTAGCTCATGACCCAAGATGGAGTTACGGGGTGTAGGGGAGGAACTGCTGCTTGCTGCCCCCTGAGCCCCCCTTTGGCTCTCCAGGCTCCGCACTCACTGGCTAACCCTGGCCCCATCAAAGGCTCCACCGGGTGGAGAGGGGAACACGGTCGGACCTCCGGCTCATTGTTTTTCTCTTGTGCTAGCTGGGAGCATTAGTGTGTGTGTGAGAGGCCACATGTTAAAGGTTGGTTTGAAAGGGGAGACGAGGAGGGATAGGGGAAAAGCACCAAACTGTGAGTCGATGTTAGACGGAAAATTAAAGTTGAATAGGAAATTTACTGAAAATAATGACACAGGGAGTGCAACAAATGAGCAGCAAGGTCAACGTGGATGGCTGCATCGTCATCCTGGTTAGAAAATAGCTTCAAGTGTAGTTAAATAAAAGAGAAATAAAAAGAAATCTGAGTGGACAATCCATCCAGGCGACTTTTCTTCACATGAAGCCCCTCTAAAGTTATCAGACTGCTCAATTTCATGGCTAGACAAGTGCAAATGTTACACTTGCAAATGTTTCAAAACATCTGCATTTGTATTAAACTAAACATTTACAGATCCCACACGAAAGTGACTCAGGCACAAGTTTGAGGAATGCATTGTTTCTCAGTCTAATAGGAATCCCATCTTGGCACGGCTCATTGTTTTTCACACAGGAATCTCACGGCTGTCAATGCAAAACATCGTAGGAGGGATGAGCTCAGGGACGACGATGATGATGATTTACTGAAAGTGGTATTTGGAGGAACGTTTGACATGGTGAGGCTACATGGGAATGTTCTATTTCAGTGTCAGCCCTATTCTGGGAATAGAAACAACTCTAGTCATAACAACGGCACGCTCACAAGATGGCTGATAAGATGCCGATTAGATGAGCTCAGTCTGGGGAATATGTGCGTGTTTATGAGGGCGAGAGGGAAGAAGGGAGAGAGAGATAACTAGGTGGAAGTGAGAGAGAGAGAGAGAGAGAAAAAAGCTGCAGAGAATTTCAGAGGAAAAAACTGTCACACCGACTCAAATGCATGTGAGTTAACAGAGAACAAGCGGAGGTGACTAAAGTTTGGTGACAGGAGGGGGATGTGTAATGTGTAACTGACGTCAGAGCCCCGTTAGTGTTTGTTGTGAGCTTCCTGTTGGAGTGGTTTCTACACTGTGGGGAGGGCAGAGTGAAGCCTAATTTGCCGCTTGTTTGTTCACAAAGTGGGGGCTCTCGCTCTTGCACAAAAACACAGAGACAACAAACATTTTTTATTAAAAATATGTGGATGATGAAAAAGGAAAATATGGGAATGCTTTAAGATGGAAGGCAGATGGGGATCCGGGGGTTTGATTCGCTTTTCATTCTGTGGTTCAAATGCAGTTCAGATCCTGCCCTTTATCACATAAACACGCTGAAGCCCACTGAAACTATAACAGCCCTCGCAACGCTCCACTGGGTATCTCCACAGGTCTCCTTAACCTGTTTTATTTTCCTCCCCTCTCTATCTTTTTCCTCTCTCCTCCTTCGCTGGGGGATTTAACAATGTCCCTCTTATTGTGAGCCATTCATCTGTTTTATGCCGCTCTGGGGTATAAATCAGAAGCCCAAAATGCCCTCCAAAGTCTGGGAACCCCCCCTCCGTCCCTCCCCAGTACCGGCCCTGTGTGCTGGAGATGAGGTGATTTAATATCAGAGAGGGCTTTGTCTTAGCATGCTGTGCCACTGACATCTCCCTGCACCACTAAAGGCTAAATGCTAAAAGTCCAGCCTGCCGCTGGATGAGGGAGGAAATGAAGAAAGGGAAGAAAAAAAGGTCAAATGTGACGGAAAGTTATGATCAGTTGATCTTTTCTTGATCTCCTTTTCTTTATTTCTTGAAAACGTAATCTCGTAATTGTGTGATTTTATGAGAACTTGCTGTAAATTTCAACCAGTCATCAATGAGACATCCACAGGTGCATGGCATTAAGGACAAGAGGGGGGGAAAAAAACTCCACTCTGTGAGTTAGGTCAGTGTTTATGGATGATGTGAAGTCACCACATCATCAGGCGCTATAAACTTGCAGAATGGAGAGAATGACGTGGCCTAATGGAGTGACCACCCACCTGACATCACGCTGTATTGTCACATGCTGGCACATGACAAGCCCTCTTCTGTTGAATCCGTGTCACCGACACACAAACTTGGCACCCGCCAGCAGCCGTGCCCTCACACCTCATGCCAAGGAGGTGTCCGAACACTCAAAGCCACAAAAGAGCCAAGAGAGGCCTTAATCAGCCCTATTTACACCTGCCAACCGGAGGAGGGATGTGCCACATAGTGAGTGCCAAGAAATAGACTTGTATGTTTCTAAAGAAGAGCATTAAACTCTTTAGTATCTAAATGCCACAAGGTTTGCTTTTCCCATGTTCTTTTAGGACAAGATAGCCCACTGGCTGGAGACGCGCGGCAATGAATTAACAGCAACTTTTACATGACGATTTACAAAAAGAGCTGAAATGATGAACAAGAGAGTGGTTAGGTTATGGCACCTTCGGTTCTTACATTTCCTTTATTGTTGCAATTGGCACAGCCATGCATGCCCACATAATAGACAAAGGGAAGCAAGACATAGAAAACACATACGATGCTCCCCATGCAACATAACACGACTTGCAGGAATATAATAGAAGTCCTAATTCAGCTCATTCTGTTCCTATTATGCAACATCTCTCAGACCACCATCCCACTTCTTTTGTCTCATTGGCCCTTTGGCCCGCCATCATGCACAATTATGATAAAGACATTACCAGCTAGCATAACACAGTTTGAGGAGTGACACATGTGTAGGAGCATTGTCCCCCTGCTACCTCGAAAGCTAGCCTGCGGTGAACTGGGGAAGAGTGCTGCTCATTTCTGGTGGGGGGCCTTCTTCTACTGCTGCATTTTCATGCTTTCAGTTCTCATTAAAACCACAAAAAGAGAACTGCGAGGGCCCCTCTGAGCTCGGGCCTTGGAAATTTCGCTACGCTAAACCACCATAATATGCGCCTCGGTCCCACAAACATACTCAAGGGGGGCTCTTTGGTTGCCGTGTAATAAGTCCTGGCGTGCTAGCCTTGTAATTGGCCATAATTAAAAGGAGGCAGAAGGAGACGAGGATCTTCCTCTCAGCTTCAGCTGCCAGGCGGCAGGAAGTAGTAAAGACACGCTGTCTCTTCCTTTACTAGGTGCCACTCCGTCTTTCTCTTTGAGCCTCTTTTCTCCCTTTCTTCCTGTCACTCAGCATCTTTGTGAGGAGTATCTTTTGGGTCTCTGTTTGGAACCACCGAGTGGAGGTGGTGGTGGGGGGGACTTGAGCTTAAGTGTGTAAAGTCTATCCTTCTTTATCCTTAAAACCCCTGCTGTCCTCGCTGTGTGTGTGTGTGTGTGTGTGTTTGTGTGCGCACACGAGTCTCCACCGTCTTTGTTTCTGTTCGGCCTGTAATTATTCAGTCTACAGATGCTCCGTGTGTGTTTGTTGTCGTCTGTTTCCTGCTCGCTACCTCGTCAATGTCATGTCTGTGCAGCTTTCACGACACCATGCAGCATGTATACACTCAGCAGGCTCATTACATTTCAAAGATGGGGAATTCACTCGCTCCGTTTTCGGTGCTACTTAATTTGGTGTCAGGGCGCTCTCTTGGAAAATGCTCTTCATAAAACACCTAACAGATCTTCTGCACATCTCCATTTAATTACTGAGGTTTCATTGCAGTAAACCCAACACAGAGCCTCACAAATGAGTTATTTATTCTACTGTTTCAGACTCTATCTTTGCCTTGCTCTTCTGTTTATGTTGTCAACTCCAAGCATTGAAACTTTTGAGCCACAAGGCATCGTCATAAAAGTCTGCGATGCATTTTTTCTGTAGATTTAAGTAATACAACCCGCAGGACCTCTGAGCAGCACACATTCAAATGACTTTTTCCACCACAGGTTGTCAAAATATCATCATTCTATTGGAAATTCAATATAAAAGTTAGCATTTCAATGTGTTTGTGAAGAGAGAATAATGGAAAACTTAATCCAGAAGTGTCTGGACACTAGTAATTATAGAACAAAAAAAACTTCATTTATAATACAAACCTGATGCTGGTTTCTCTTTCCCCAGTAAGCATTTCTAATTTGTGGCATTATTTTGCACACAAAGTGATCATTTCTAATTTATAAAGCCCTCAACGCTGTCTGTTCCAGTCACTGCGCTAGCCTCAGCTCGCATCTGCCTCAGCACACCGCTGACAGAAGGGAGAGTGCTGACGGGGCAGCGTTGAGCTTTTGTTACCTGAGCGTCACTCACCGTAAGCCAAAACAAGACAGCTGCTTGACTTAGCATCAAGCTGAAAGGGAACACCGACGAGGCAGGGATGGAGAGAGGCAGGCGGGGAGGGAGGGACGGAGGGAGGGAGGCAGGGGAACAAGGAAAGAGAGGTGGGCGGGGGGAGGAGAACAAGTTCAATTGCGTGCCAAGTTCATATTCGTGATGCTGAATGTTGGAGGCCTTGTCGTGAACAAAACGGGTGTTGATAGAAAAGTGTATTTAGAGATAGGGTGGCAAGAAATGTAAATGTCGCACTGTTGATAGGTATAGTCAATGACATGGAGCACATTCAAATCCACAAACAAGCACTTATTTATATCCAAACACAATTAAAAATGAGCTGATGTCTCTGACTTACGTAACCCCGTGTTCCAATAAAACTAAAATTTTAACCGCATCACGTTTCTTTCAGCCCTATAGGCACATTTCCACCTAAACTCCTGAACTCCACTGAACTTCAGTCTCTCCTTTCTCGTCTTCTGTTGTCAAAAATGAAAAAATGGCTAAAGGTCAATCAGGGCGCAGTGGTGGCCATATTTCCTGGGGCTCCGCCTGTGGTCTTCACAGCCCAAAACACACACGGACAGACAGTGGGAGGATTCTGCCGTGACCTTTCACCCCAGCTGGGCTCCCTTTGGGTCAACGGAGGCCATGTTGCCATCTCTGCAGAGGCCAGCACCTGGACTCATCCGCTCGGGAAAGGGTGCGTGTGTGTGTGTGTGTGTGCACGGGCTTTGGGGGGGGGAAGGGGGTCTCTGGGGAAATGAATCAGCCACTTAGTTCAGCCACCCGCCCCCTCACTTACAGAGCTCGCTTCAGCAAGACCCAAAGGTCAACTCTCACCCTTTCTCGCATTTCTCTGTCTCTTTTTGCCATTTCTCACTACCTCCCCCACCTCTCTCATCAGAGGTGAACAAGGAGCTATTTCAGACTGATGTGTGAAACAGAGGTGGGTGCTATGTGTGTGTGTGTGTGTGTGTGTGTGTGTGTGTGTGTGTGTGTGTGTGTGTGTGTGTGCATCTATATATATGTGTGTGTGAGAATTAGAAAAGAGAGTGTAGATCACATGTGTGCACACTATGTCACCTCACACATCTGTCTCCCTAACAAGACATAATTTAAATAAAAGCCAACATAGCAGACGTGGTTAATTTCAGAGGATATACATATTCTAATTTATTCCCTTGGCTTGCATTCAAGTTGAAATAACAGATGAGACTTTATATGATATTCCATGCCTTTGTTGGTGGGTGCAAAAAGACTAAAAGCAGTCAGCTGTAATTGTATGTCTGAAGGAAACCTGTGATTAAGTATTTTACATCTTATGAAGGTGTGGAGGGGAGCGAGTCTGCAGCAGACAATCAAAAAGTCCGTAAGATCACCGTCTAAGAAGAAAAACCGTTTCCTAATCTGCTTAAGAACTCTGCAAGCCTGTTGAAAAAAGGCGTGCAGGTAGCATATATGCACCTGGATAATGTGGATTTACACTGGAGATGGCAAATTGCTAAGTTCACAAGGAATGCTTTGTCAAAATTATGGCTCTGAGCGATTATGGTAAAATATGCTGAGCGGCATGATACCCATTCAACAACCACTCTTTTATCAAGGCGCATACCTCCTTACCCTCAAAATGCCTCCCCCCCTTTGAAAGCTCAGTACAGTATATACTGTAAAGTATAAAACCACGTAAAATGAGCAGGTATCAGTGTGTGAGTGTGAGTGTGTGTGGCGGTGTGTGCAATCATTCTTATTGGTGCTTTTAGCTTGTCCACGTGTTTTTTTTTTTTTCTCTCCCCCAAAGCTTGTCTGTGCTGTGAGTGTGTTTTTGTGTGTGTAGTGCCCAAAGCGTACCAGTTGGGGCTATCTCTTACCTGGTCACCCTATACGAGAGCAATGCGAGCCAAAGGCAAAGGAGAGGAATCAGATTTGTGCATTGTATGACACCCATGCCCTCGTATCCCACCCCCCCGGCTGCAAAACGCCCACTGACGGAAAGTCGGCTTCTGCCCAAGATGCCTCTGCTGGGCATATCAACGTGGGCTGACGCACACCTTCGCATACACAACAACGTGCAATATGCACAAAGAGAAACTGGAGGCACACACACCCACACTGACACACCTCGGGGCAAAGAGGAGAGAGAGGATACTGTTATGGGTGATACAGACATGGAGAAGCTGATTCGTGAGTGAGAGTGTGTGGTGCTGTTATGGCTGACATCTGGCTGTAAGAGAATCTGTGACTACTTAGATGCCCGGGGGCCTGAGGCTGTTGACAGTCCTGCCAAAGCCCCCCCAACACCCTCCCCGCTCCCTCCCTTCCTAACCCCCGTGCACCTCCTCCTGCCTGATGGCAAAGGCTGATAGCGACAGGGCAATGTGGCCTTTCCTCCTACTGTGACTTAACCGCAGTCCGCACACGCAAATATGCCAAACGTGTCCTTATCGAATAATTCAGTCACAACATCTTCCATCTGATAAAAAGTGGAGCCACTGAGATAAGATAGACTTAACCGTTGCTCCAAAATGCAGCTTCACTCCACCAAACAACTGTAAATGTCTTGCAAACCTTCAAGGAAGCAGCACATCCTTAAAAACTTGTCCAAACTTCTACAGAAGAAGAAATAACTGGGACATTTTCCTTAAAACTGACTGACGAAACACACTTTTCAGTATTTTCTATGGACATAAGGACGTGGAATTAAACATTAAAGAGCGTAAAAACACCATCAAACACTCAGTGACCCTACATGCCCCGTAACCACAGCCCAACAGCTACAGAAAATAAAGAAAAACAATGACTTCAAACTGACTATATAAAGGAGACTGACATAATGTGTAATATGTTTTGCAGTGCACACAGTCAGAGGGAAGGGGGAGTCACATTCACAACACTCCATCACACATCAGAGGGCCAGAACTGGAGATATCATTGTGTGGCTCTGTCCAGCCCCTTCCATTGCCTCAGAGCAGCAGGCCAGTGCAACTGGATCTGTCAGCCGGGGTCCATCAGATAGCCGCCATGGCTGTGTCTACCTCTGTCTACCTGTCAAAGCTGTGTGGCTGTCATCCAGCCAGTCAGGCAGCCATTGCCCGGCCACCGCCCCTGCCTTATCAGGATAATGAGCTGCATTTAGGTCCATTATGAGCTGACCCTGAGGACTTTCTCTGCTGCTAAGCGGGGGCCTTGTGCCAGTGATGGACAGCGGGAATGTGATACGGGGCTGCAAGAGCACGACTGCAGGGGGATAGGAAAGGAGAAACAGTGCATGTGGCGGTCGGCTGCCTTGGGACAGTAATAATGTAAGATAGGACGGGAAAGTCCGCAGTAGGTTTGCACCATTTGATTTATACCAGCACTAAACAAGCATCCTCCAGGCTCGACACTGCACTTCACGTTCTATACTACCTGACTGGAGAGGATAAAAGAGTAAAGTTGGGACAGAATAATGAATGAGACAAGCTCTCATCTCTTGTATACTGCTATTTCTTTAAAAAAAAAATAGTAATATTAATGATCTAGCAAGACAAGCCAGCAGTGATGTTTAACAAGACTGAAAACCTGGAACTCCTGTAGCAGTCCCTAGAGGGTGCAATGTTCATTACATCACAAAGTTACAGTTTTTTAGTTTGTTTTTAATGAAACAAATTAAACTGTACTAAAAAAGTCTTTCTAATTAAAAGCTCCACAGTTTACCCCCTTCTGTAGGTGCCTGCGTGACTTGGCAAACTCCATGGAAATCTACCGATTGCATTATTAAATAAATATTACACCTGGAGCTCGATGGTGTCATTTGACAAAAGTTCACGGGGTCATCCAAAACCAACAAATCCATCCTCTGAGAATTATATAATAACGCCCACAGAAAAGTTAGTGCAACTCCAGTCATTGTCACAAGTTCTTTTATTTGTCCTGACCTGTCAAATCCAAAATACTCTGGCTCCATATGACTGTTACCTTTTTATCTTCATTATAAACACCTAGCAGCAGCAGCTAGCCACATGTCAGTGCAGGTAGACACACTTTACACCAGCGTACTATTTTCCAGCATCATTGCTCCGCAAAAGCAGAAGCTTTTTAATACATCCCCTCTTGGAGACATCCCTGCTACTGTACCTTGATTTCTTCTCTTGTCAGGTTATTGTTCTGTGGTCTTGTAGCTGTCACGATGGATGAGGAGAGGCAGGAAAATATCCAGATCTCTACAGCCCACAATCCTTGTATAACGTTTAAAAAGGCATTCCCCAGTGAGCCATCGAAGGAGAGACTGTCTCTTTGTGTGAGGAATCAAGTGAAACAACACACCAAAGACAATGAATTCAAGGAGTTCTCGAGATATGGACAAATTGTCAAATGGCCAACTGACGGGCTGAGTGACTGAGTGACTAACCAGTCTTACCCTTACTCTGAAAGGCCACTTCTGTGTAGTGGGATGAAAATACTTCACATCAGATTTTGAGAAACCACAAACACACAACATGGTTCCTCTTCATACACGGTCTTGAAAAACTGAAAACGAATTACGGAGATACAATTTTCCAAAAACAGTAAAATGTCTCATAAATAAGTGATGAAATGTATTAATAGGAAATTCAATAAATAAATACATTTCAAATGAAAACAGAAATACTTCTACCTAAAACAATAAGTGAGCAATGACATAAATAAAGAATGAAAATGAAAAACTGATTTCAAATATTTTACAATTTGACAAAATGATTATGTGATTAATTGAGAAAATAATCAGCCTGTTCACCCATATGAATGAATGTTAGTTGCAGCCCTCAAAGTTTCTATTTAATATTTAACATATACACAGAAAATACATAAAAATATAAAAACACATTTAAAAAAACATTTTTTTAATAGATTTATTTTATGTGAACAACTTAAGTCTGAGTCCTGGCAAATGCAAAGTTGGTTGAACAATAAATCAACTCAACCAAAACCCTAGGACAAGACACACACACACACAGACACACACACACACACACACACACACACACACACGACACAAATACCCATTCATACGCAGAAATACAGAGATGACAAATCACACAGACATATCATTTTGCTTCCCTCCAGCTCTCTTGTTATATCTCCCTCTCCCTCATTCTTTCTCAGCCAGTCAACAGAGTTATAATCTATTGATTGTGAGCTCCTAACAAGCTCCTCTTTGTTTTTGCACCCACAAATTGCTTTGAGGACAAACCACATTAAACAAGAAGAAGAGAGAGAGGGAGAGAGTGGGAAAACTTACAAAGCTTTGCCCAAAGTGACGCGCACTCATTATCATCATCACACGGGATAATTAGTACAAGAGGGTAAAAAATAATGTGGCCATTAATCAAAACAAAGACATGAGGGAGTACTGGACCGATGAAAAGAGAGAAGGGGAGCGAAAGAGGCGGGAAGACGAGTCAGCAGAATAAAGCACATGGGAACTGTGAGTCAGGGACGGGCTGGGAATGACTGACCGAGTACACACACGCACACACACACACACACACACACAGAAACACCAGCAAAGACACGCTTGCTGGTTTGCAATGACCAAATAACACAACTGACTACACCTGTGCTCATTAGCAGGCATGCACCCACATGTATCCTTTCACACACTACACTGACTCACACACACACACGCACACACACACACACATGCACACACACACATGTTTACAGCAACCCCCCTCCTCCAAAAAAATAAAAAATCACCACCACATAAAAGCACTCTAAATACAGCAACAAGCCATATTTTCCACGTTCTGGTCTATTTAGCTTGATGTGATTCATCCAGACGTCCCTCTGCAAACTTCTCCAGTTTTATTGACATTTCTTAAGTTTACTGTTCAACAAACAAGGATGGTGAAAGTTCACTGAAATTAAGCCTGAAGCTTTGTTGGGTCTGTCGTGACCTCATTGCTAATTCAATTCAGCAGCGACACTGGATATTTCTAAAAATGGGGACCATCGTGCCGGAGCAACCCTGCAGCAACTCCAGTACACAGATTAATGATTTATTGGCCATCAAATGGTTAATGGCTTGCAGTGTTTGTCAGCGCAACCTTATCTGCTATGACTGCAGCACGCTCGGTTGATTGCGTTGCATGAGTCTGACAAAATACCCTTAGGCTCAGGTCCTCACTCTCACTCTCTCTTTGTCTCTTTGCGGTCTTGATGACGTACAACTAAACTGATATTTATATGGGTATAAACAAGCATTCTAATGCAATACTATTAATAATGCAACCCTTCGTGGCAAACAGATTTATAGTCATAAAACAATTCTTCCTTTTGTGGTGGCTTTTTCAATTCATTTTGAAACAATGGAGCATAGTTCAGCGTTTAAGAAGCAACAAAAGCAAACGGTAGTTTGGATTGATTGCTGCTTGTTTGTTGGTCAGAAGCCTGATTACTTGAAGAGTGCACTGCATGGTGTGTTTTCTTGGCTTTGTCTGCTGGAAATAGTAATTGTACCAGTCTTAAGTGTCCCGTTTTTTTTACGAGCTGCATTAGTGTTTTCCATCAAGCTGCAATTACGGGCTATTCATACACGGGGCAGGCCTCCTCAGCCAGCTCTGCTTGGTACTTTCTGGGAACGTCTAGCAGACACAAGCTATCTATTGATATGCAAAGCATATACGCCTTGTTATGCAAACATACATGAAGTGTAGATCTATAGAAACTGGCAAAAACACTGCAGATCCCCAGCAGATATGGACTCGGGCTGTTGAACATAAGCAAACTTAGGTTAGGCTCCATGCAAATGTCTTTGTTCGGTTTACTTAGGCAGGTTGGTTTGAAATTTCAGGTGAGACTGTTGAGAAAAGTCCCAGATATATAAGAGTAGGAAAAATGTATTACCTGCTGGGCATTTGTCTGTAAAGCATACCAAATAACGTCACTCCTACAGTATGTTTCCTCTTTCCTCCAAAAAACCACCCCTAATGCCAAAGAGGTTACACCACCAACAAAATATGCCAGTGATTTACCCATATATACAGGATGAGAACCCAAAAACACTTTGAGCAGCAGCCGCAGTCATGTACTTATAAACCACACCCTGGTGCTACGTAATGCTTACATATCAGAAAAGCATCCCATCTGGTACGTCCTGGTGCTCCAGACTCTTTTCCCCCCACAACCACAGTGGGACTAAGAATTTCAGCCATTCCTACAAGTTCCAAATGAGCTTTCCATACCGTGGAAAAGGGCTGATGGCTGGTTAGGTTAAGGTTAGTCCAATCAAATCTTTTGAGTCTAATGTTTTTGGGTTCTCATCCTGTCATTACTAACTGCTCCCTGTGTACATGGTATTTTCCAGGACTTCTAATTTGGTTAACAGGATTTTTTAGGATAATTAAGTTGGAGTTAGTTTAGTTTACTTTTTTTTCACCTTCAAATATTAGACGATCAAGTGTCTAACCACACTGTTTATGCTCTGTATTATAAGATTTGTTTAGATTTTTGTTCAGTGTTAACAGTGTGTGACTTTTTTTTTTTTTTTTACATCTTATATTTGATGTGGTCACTGACAGACTGAGGATCACCATGTTCTCCTCCTTCTTCCCTCCAAGTATGCTTTGAACTATTCCTCAATTTATTCCTAATCCACAGGACGAGCCTGTTTAATATCTGTCTCTTTTGAGTCAGCTTTGGGCTTTTTTTCTAAATAATTAGTCCACACGATGTTTTCTTAAGGTTGCTGTTGTGTGCTTTATGGACAGAGAAACGCCCGGTTAGGATGCCAAGCACCAGTCAATGAATAACAATTGTTAAAACACAATAAAAGCCCGACTCTGTCACTCATCCAGCCTGAAAGCCATATAATTATAGACAATAGATAAGATTAGGAAGTCTATTTCTGCTCTAAAAGGCCACATTTATGTGCCTTTGTTTATGTTAAGTATTGAGTTTTTCCTGAATTCTTTGTTATGGTCAAAGACTCGACTTCCTATTTTGAATAATTAGATTAATTATAACTTGTATAACCCTATTGAACTGTTTCAGTGCCCTGTGCTGTTTAATATATTACCTGAGGTACTAAAATCGGATGATATTTTAAACTTTCCCCCCGTGCCTCCCACATTGAGCTCGGTTTTTATGCTGCAATAAACGTTGCTCACGATAGCAGAGGAGCAGGAGCTGCCGTTGCAGACTTAACGTTCGCGTGGCTGGTTAATGTGTAACCTGTTCGTTCAGAGTTGCAGGGACAGAGGGTGACCTGCTCTGTCGGATCAGTCCGGACTCTCTCTTTAACGTGCCTGACGCTGACCTCAAAGAACTAACACGGACAAAAGCTGACTGATCAAAGGCTTTTTGGTCAACGCACATCCCGTGTAAAGACGTTGCACTTGAGCACACAGTAATGAGGAGAGCCGATGACCATCTGACCACCAACGTGAACACGCGTTCTGTGTTGAATGAGGGGAGATTACTGGTCACCTTGCTTTGCATTGACACTGAATGAAAGGGTTGTTATTTCATGCAGGACTAAAGTTGATCTGAATGCATCCTTACTTCAGGCTAGCTGCTATCAAATACAAGTAAAAGTGCCCAGAAAGTACGTAAACTACAGCCAACGGTCAGGAAGCAATACTCAACTCAGGGCCTTCAGGAAGCACACAGGTCTAAAGAGCATGCCACACTAGATTTGGGACATTTGTCTGGGAAAGCATGGGCTGAACTATGGGAAAATCTGAACATACAAGCGTGGGAAAATGCGATCCTGTGTTACCACACCATTCACCCTCAATTTCATGGCAGTGCCTTAAAGTGTCACAAAGTGCGATAAAGCTTTACTGATAGCTCGAGGTCTGTCATTAAAGACTTTACATTGAAAATGACGCACAGGAGAAAGCGGAAGTCTTATTTTAAAATCTTAACTCACTAGTTTCATAACTAGAATGTGCTGTTCATCAGAACAACCCGGGGCTTCACGCAGACATTCTTGGAAGCTGTTTCAGGAAGTTATTTTTTATTAAAGAAAGGAAGGCAAGTCAACCAACTTCTCTAAATTGTAAGATATCTGTGATATCTATTGTAATGCATCAAGTGAATTGCTTCTTTACTGGCACTGTGCTGTTTTTACTATAAATGAGATGCATTTCCTGACTTGTTCTTTATCAAAGAGAGTTACTTCCCCAAATGCTTCCGTTTCCAGACTATTGTGACATCAAGTGTGTCTGTGTGTGTGAGAGAGTGGATACTCGTGTGCGTATTTTCTCCTCGAGGCCTGTCACACTGTATCTTGTGATACAGCAACCACACATGCGTGATTGCACGCCCGATGCAGGCATGACTCAGCCACCTTTTGACAGAGATTTAGCAGATCTGCTTGAACAGAGCTGCATGTGGTTTCACTTTAAGGCTCCTAACATGGCGTGCATCAAACACAAGACGCTGAACAGGATGAGTGGATTTACGTTAAGGTGTGTGTGTAAATCTCCACGTGCAAAGCCGGTGGTGAGTGTTTGTATACGTGTGTGTGTGTGTGTGTGTGTGTGTGTCTGTGTGTGTGTACAAGCACGTGTGTGTGTGTCCTCCAGTAGAGGTGACCACTAATGAGCGACTATAACAGAGTGACCCTGTGGTCTGTGGAGAGAGCCAGTGTGCTGCGGTTGAAAACACGCACACACGCGCACGCACAAACACACACATGTGCACTTGCATGTATGAATATTCACTTATAGGTCAGTCTGTGTGTGCGTGTCTCTGTGTGTGTTTCTGTGTGTTAGTGAGTATCATGATGACCACCACCCCCTCATTACCTCCATCATGGCTGGAAACAATCAGCCACTCTGCCCCAGTTGTAGGCCAGAGTCAGGCGTTGCAGACCTACAGACCTAGCATTAGAGAAGCCTCGATCACCACAGCCTGACTGGCCTCAGATTGGATCCAGCTTTCCAAACTATGGGCAGCACAATCTCAGAAACCCAAATCAAAATAGCCGTTTTTCCCCCCATTTCAACCATACATGCTGGATGCCTAGACAGAAAATTTATTGATTGCCATATATTGTCAACATATGACTTTTAAGTTCAGGCTTGATACAGTTGGAAAAAGTGAGATCAACCACCATTAACACATTATTATTAATATGATTTGTGAGCATGGGGGCATTAAGTGCACAGTAAAAGTTGTATATATATGTATTTATTATATCGTGAATTTTTAACAAGGTTTAAAATGTTACGGTAATGATTTTCATCCAGTCCAGATAAACCCCAGGCTGTCAGAGTTTATAAGCAAGTTAATGCAAAATCTATAACCACGTTTTCAATTTATTGCCCTAACACAGAGGACCTATGTTAGCAACTGAAGATTTTAGTGCCCAGCTTTAGATTGTAAACCACTTACATGGCAAATGTTTGTGTCCAAAAGTTGACGTGTGCAGGTGGCTGCTGTGAGTGACTAATTTCCTGTGATCTCACAATCAAATTACACGAAAATCCAACATGAATGCAGCGAGACAGAAACGCCGTGTGAGACCAGACTGGACTAAAATGCCAAGTTTAGATGCTATCGATTCTTGACACGTACGCTTTGAAGTGACAGACAACGAGGTGCTAAATTCACACAATGTTCCCCTTTTGATGTAAAAATGCTTGTACAGCACATTCTTTGTGGCTTTAATTGAACAATTTTTACTGGGCCTCAATATTTTGGAATATTTTGCTGAATCATGCTTTGTATGAATCGATTTCATTACTTGTTATTTGTTTAATGAAACATTAGTCTCAGCTGTATGTGCAATAATCTGCTTTGATGCAGAAATCATTGCCAGAATTACTTTATTCGCAGCAGTTATGCACACATGCAGCTCTTCTAAAATAACATTTTTTTGATTTGATGGCTTACATTGCGGTTTCGCACCTCGCAAATTGTCATTACAGAACGACTAGTCACACAGATAGCTCCTTCTGCTGAGTGACAGGATTGTTGTTGACAGGTGTGAAATTTTATGACCTGATGATGTGTCACACAACAGAAAACACACTTTGTACACTTGTACTACAACACATTCCTGTCCAACAGCTGATGAGGAATGGCTCATCTCTGCAACCCCGAGGTGAACCCAGGCCAACGTGACAAACAAACTCAAATGCATACATAAATCTACCCGACTGCACAGAAAATTCTCTTTAATGTACATGTAAAGTTTGCAAATTACACACACACACACGTGTTGAGACTGTCGCGGAGAGGTTAAGGTACTCGGAGATGCCGGTGCACACATAAAAACACGCACACACAGGGTAGGGGACAATTTTTACTGTGCGCAGGCCAGGCTGTTATTCTAGTGCAGGCTGGCTGAGTTGACCGTGTAATCTCCAGGGTGGAGTCCATATTGGGTTTCTAGGCAATTCACTGTTTTTGGCCCGCTTGTTTTGTGATTTAGCTAAGGAGAGAGAGAGAGAGAGAGAGAGAGAAAAAAAAAGAGTGAAAGAGAGAGAGAGAGAGAAAGAGAGAGGACAACAAGTGTGGGTTGTTTTTCTTTCTGCCCGGCATATTGTTGATGAGTTGTAATGCAGTGTAATACAAGTGGTGGTTAACCTCAATGGCCAAGAGAAGAGAGGGAGCGGGAAGGGAAGAAAGAAAAGAAAGACAAAACAAAAGGAGCAATGGAAAAAAAAAAGACAGAAAATAAAAAAGAAAAAAAAAAAAAAAGAAGAGAGGAAGCGAAACAAAGGAGGAGACAGATATAGAGACAAGCTTAAGGGGGTGGGTGGGTTGGTTCTCGAGAAAAAACTTGTGGAAAACAAAGTTGTCTGGTGGTGAGGCCACGCCTGCTGAGCATTTTGTTTACAGTCAGAGTGGGAACGTGATGTGGCGACGGAGGTCTTATGGTGCACAGTGACATGACGGCTTGCGACATGCAACAGATACCATCTGTCATTGTTGAGCAGGAGAGATAAGACCACAAAGACTGTCAGGGCTGTCATTGTCAAATGCCTTCACTGGCAAATAGCTCTTTATCGCACTGATTTAAAGGAACAGTACACCCATTTTTTTAAACTTCGGGTTCCTTTTCCTTCACTTATTACACAGTTTTTTTTATTCCAAATTACAGGAGAGACATGTCAATGTTTGCTTAAGTTTAGTTTGTTGCTGCACGCAGTTTCAAGCAGTGTCGAAAAATGAATGACAGTGATGAAACATCTAGTTGGTTAACCATTAATGAATTGGTCAATCGTCATAATTATTAATAATAATGTAATTAAAATAATTAATTAACAACAATTCCGATAAACAATGAAATGTTTCAGTCATTTATCGAGCAAAAGTGTCAAAAAGTTCCACATTTTAAGTGTGATTAATGGGTTAACATTATATAAACAAAACAGTTAATTAATGAAAAAAGGTAATCGGTAGATGACTAGATAATTAAAATAATACCTTTGTTTAATGCCTAGTAGACCTAATTACCTCCGACTTAAACCGTAGTTGCGTGAGAGCTAAGAAGAGATTGTTTTGATATTTTGGCAGCCATCTGCCATATTATGCCGTCATACCAATGAGAGCGCAGTCTGAATGGCTGGTGTGACAGACGACAGACACCGAGCTGGCCAGAGAGCGCAGGGAGGGGCTACCAAAGCACACACAGCACCTGCATTCCCACAGTAGTCCAAGTCAACAGTCACAGCCCATCCCCCCCACTTCGACACTATCAGAGAGGGAGGGACAGGCTGAGTGTGTGTAAGGGTGGAGAGGAAAAGGGGGGGCAGAGAGAAGGGAGTGATTTAAGCTTTTCTCTCCTGGATGAGGGAAGCTAGAAGGGCCTGGGAGGTGGAGGTGGGAGCAGAGCCGGAGTGGGGGAGTGAGTGATGGAGGGGGAGAAGGGTCAGAGGAAAAGGGAGGAGAGCTGAGACAGCAGATCTCCACAGAGGCACGGTGCCAATGTCAAGGTGCTGAGTGAGCTGTGCAGGGAGCTCCAAACACACACACACACACACACACACACACACACACACACAGAGGCTTACTCCCGATTTGGAGTCAAAAATAGCAACATGCACGAACCAAACGCACTCCTCGCTCGCCTTCCTGCAAAATTCAGTCGTGAAAACATTTGCACACTCAGATGCATGCAAACGCACACAGTCTCCCCGCTTTCGAGTGCCTCCTCGGGCCTCTTCCCTCCAGAGGAAACTCTTGTCGCTTCCCTTTTCACCTCTCGAGTCACGCACAACCTCCTGTCAGTTTGTCTCAGCTGACAAGAAAGACACGTAATGGCCAGAAAGGGCTCCATTGTGCTCTAATTACCAGGCCTGCTGAGATGCCCTTTGACCCCCAGACACAGGCTGTTTGACCAGCGGTGGACTGGTGGGAATGACACTCTTGGCCGTCGCTGACCTTTTCGACATTCACTTCTCACCACAAGTTGCCTGTGAGTGCACTTGATGTTTCTGTGTGTGTTTTTGTCTCTTTGTGTGTGTGTGTGTGTGAAAAACCTGCTGTGTTTCACAAGTGTGTGAGCAGTCACTTGGCTTATGAAACAAAGAAAAACCTAAAAAAAAAAAAAAAAACATACGTCATTTTGAAGTCAAGTTCTTTGTTTTGATGATTTTTAGAACTCCTATACTGATCACACTGACTCGATTAACTCGCCTGTCCAACATCTGGGAGAACATAAAACGGCAGAATATCTTATCTAATTCTTATCATTCTGACTTCGGTCCAGTCGCTCCAGTCTTCTCTGGTCTCTCCTCCTCGTGTGCGAAAGAAGAGACACATCCCAGTCAACTTGCCCTTCTGTTTCGTTCCTGTCTCTGTCTGAGGTTTACTGCAACCCATTATCTGCACTCCTTATCGGGCCGACTTAAGCTCAGACACTCCTGGCCTCCCTCTTCCTCGGCAGTATGTCACAGAGGAGACGTACAGTATCGAGATCTTGAGACTAATGTCTGTTTCTCTCTCTGACTCTGTCTGCTTGTCTGTCTATATCTCTGCGTCTGTCTCGCTGTTGGGATGAGAGTGAACACATGTATCGAGCTGCCTGCCGTGCGTACAGCTGTTTGACTGTTTGTCACCGTGTTCATACGTCAAAGGAAGTGTGTGTGAGTACCTCTGCTTTGTTGTGTTTGTCTTCACACCTGAACTCACAGCATTTCTGGGTTCAGTTGACTGTTATAGTAAGAAACTTGTTACTGTTCATTTTTTATGCATGTTCCGCTGTAGACAGCCCACATTAGTGCTTAGCTAAACATAATGCATTTTGCAGCTAAAGGGCCTGAATCAAAACCAGAAGACTGCGACTTAATTTAAAACACTACGCCAAATTAATGCTAATGTTGCTACATATCTGCTGTGTGTGTAACTGGTCAACTGTTTGCTAACATTGTACACCACCATATACCAATATGTTAGTGAGACGTTTACAACATGTCGCTGGGGACTGAATTGGGAATGGGACACCCCAAACAGTTACGTAGTTCTGCTTTTTTTTTTTTTTTTAAAGTAACGCTTGCACAAGACTCCTCTTGTGACTATCATGCGTTTTCTATTTGAAACCATCAATGTGACATGATGATCTTTTGTGTTCTGTTTTGTTTTGTCTTTTTTTTTTTTTTAAAGAAAATTTGATTGCTGTTGCTTTTGGTTCCCGTTTGATTCATGTCAAAAGATTCCTGGAAGGGAAGGTCCTCAGCAAGCAAATGGGCAGAGTGTCATGTACAGAAAATCAACTCTGGCAGAACAAAGAGGGCTTATCTGTCTCACTCGAAACCAGTGAAGGCCAGCAATAACACTGAGCTCAACCACAGCAGACAATGGGAATTACTCCTTATTATTAGGGCTTCTACGGCTTCATGTACTTCTTTTTTCCAGTGAGATCTCTACGTCCAAGGAATTTACGGCTCTAAGATGCCAACAGAGATGATAAAACATGCGTTTCAGGTAGAATGTGAGATCTTACGATACGGCTGCTCAACTCTATCTATAGCATAGCTGCATAACACAGGGACGCAGGGTGGAGGGACCTTTCATGATGGTCCACATTCAAAGTGTTGTATATATGCAGTTCCCACTGACAGCCCCATTCACTGATTCGGCCTCAAATAACAGCTTCCTGATTTTATCCATTGTACCGTATGAGACTAGGCGAGGCCCGTATCCTGTGTGGACTACAAAGTTAATTGCATACAATTGAAAGGTGTGTCACTTTAATTGTTCTACAGGGAAACACAGGGCCCAGAGGTATAGAAAAACACCCACCATTATACTCCCGTAAAATCATTAGTCATTTACCGAAGAAGAAAAAAGAAACTGACTATGGAATACAGACGAGCTTGTTAAGTGTTTTGCAAAAAACCTGACGCCGACGGGAGCCTGGGCATCGAGCGGGTGGAGCAAACACATGCTGTAGGTGTGCACACACACACACACGCATGTCATGCTTTACTGTGGGCACTAGCAACCCCACTGTTGCCTGAGGGATGTGTCTGGGCACCGAGTACCATAGGGCCAATGTCTGAACCACAAGTGGCCCAGTCAACTCTTTACACAGCCATAAACACGGCAGCATTAGTAACAGCTAGTTAAAATCATTCCATGAACTAAGGCGCTGGTCTGCCCTGGCACAACACCCTGCTACCATAATAAAATTTACCTTATTTTAATCTGCTTCTGTATAATGGGATGGTGATCACTCTGTGTGTTGGCCCGTCCACCACTTTGGTTGAGACGAGTGTAAACATTTACGAGGGCCCAGGCCAGGGTGTGAATCCTAATGACTCTGACAAGGCCGTAACTTTTCTTTTAGCTCCATCATTTGATCAAAATAAAAATAATGATACTCCCATCAGCCTCACCTCTGCATAATTATCAGCGTATGTTAGCACACTAACACACTAACGTATAACATGTTAAACAATGTAATGATAATTATACTACCTGGTAAACGTCAGTTATTTTGCATGTTGACTTTCACGTTTACAGTAGCTCAAAAAAGTACCATCTTTACCATCTTATGTGAGGCATTTAAAGTCTGTGTAAAGGCAAATCTGAGTTCTTTTAGAATAAATTAAATATGTTGGAAAATAGTTGCTGAAAACATGAAATGCTATATTGCTGAAATGTGGAGTTAGAGGTTAAAACACTCTTTCATCAGCTGTTTGTTGGCATGGACAGATTTGGGTGCACATGTGCAAACACCTGAGTTAGGGGTTAATACTGAAATGACACATTTTAATTTCCTACTTTGAGGAATATGAGCGTGTTTTTCTAGATTTTGCCTAAAAATAATACCTATCTAAACTCAGCAGTTATAATTTCATTCAGGAAATAATCAGTAAAGAAGACAGTAAGTATCTGACTCAGCATTTCTATTGAGATGCTATCCAGCCCAGGGTATAATTGAGTCTTCAGTGCCGACCCACTGAGAGACAGATATGCCAGAGTCACGATAGGAAACTCGCCAAACTACACAAGCAATTACAGGCTTGACAGGAACAAATCACAGCAGGATTAAAATGAATGTTTCACTAACTAAATGCAGATAGATAGATAGACACATCTGCATAAAGCACACACATACAGCCATACAAACAGAATATACACATATTCCCCATTACACGTTCCCCAGGTACCAGCTTGACTTAATAACGGTGACATTTACACTCATGGTCTCTGGAGTAATTTACACAGCTTGGCATTCTCCGCAGCTGGTTTACTGTTCCACGCAGTATAGACTGATTTAATAGCACTCAAAAGTAGGGTGGCACCAGGGCTACTTAGCACTGTGTATTAGTAAGACTATAGGTCCCAATAAAACACAGACCCTTGTTTCACGAACTGTATATTGACCCCTTCATAACCTTCTTAAATAAGCTCACACCTCCCTGCTGATAATGAACTGGTCCATGTAGGAGTATATTAGTGGTCAGGTCCAACCGAAAGTAGTGAGGGCATCTGGCCAAGACAATAAAATATATGTGCAAATAATATATCCCAGGGCCCTTCGAAACTTGGGCAATTAAAATGGAAATGTAGCATGGTATTTACAGCCAACGAGCAAGCCCACAGTGGGTGCTAGAGAGATGCAGAGAGAGGCGAGGAGAGCGCGAGAGAGACAGAGAGAGGGGGAGAGAGCTGACGAGAGACAGTGGCAGTGTACAACATGATTTAGATGCTGTGAGTGAGACTGCAGACCTATAATCCTGAAGGCACAGAACCAGACAGAGGAAAGAAGAAGGGGCAAGCTCAGCAGGCAAAAAACAGGGAGTGAGAGTGAAAGAGTGATAGAGAGACACAAAGGCAGAGAGAGATAGAAAGCGAGAGAGAGACTGCGAGATGGAGAGCAAGCAGCCAGACATGCAGGCAGACTGTCCGTCTCTGGTTTGTGGGAATGCGGTAAAGACACAGTAGTAGGCAGGGTCCCGGCTCTGAAATTAGAGAGTGGCGCTAAGAGAAGGGAGCCAGAGCCAAAGGCCGTCTGGGAGCTGCCAGGGGCTGCATCCCCAGCGCACTGCCGAAACATGATTTACTGCTGGACTGCACTACAAACAGCACACCGCTCCTGGTGCGCTATCTAACTCGCAGCAGCACACCACTCGTTGCATGCTATCGAGTTCACAACGCTATAAAGATACCACATCAACGGTGGGAAGTGTCGACGTGAGAAAGACCAGTTGAGCTCGGTGCAGTACAGGGTGGTGCAGTGAGGCAGAAGAGAGGCTGCTGGCTCAAAAATAGAAAAATAAATAAATAAATAAACAAACAAAAAAAGACGGCGATGCTGTGGGAGCTTCAGCAGGTACCAGGGAGAGGATGGAATACAATATTGGATGTTTACAGACAACGCTGCATTGTCATTTATAATCCACTTATGTCAGAGGTGATTCAGAGTATTCTGGATGTATGCTTGCACATTTAATTGCTCAACATAGTGTGATATTTTGAGCCCAGGTCATCAGTCCAAAGCAAAAAACTGGCGTGTAGCGAGCAATGACCTCTGACCTCCCTGCTGCAGGGACTCCCTCTCAAGGATGATTAGAAATTTTCAGTGCTACCTTGCATTGAGAACACAATGCAGTGCCAGCATATTTTCACAGATCTGCATCTTTTATCCAGAGAATTGTGCATTCACTGACCGTGCAAAGGAGGCCTGTGCAGGACGGGATTCAGAGAACTAGATCCAATCAGAAAAGAAAAACAGGGTTAACTCTTCGGTTGTTGTGTGCTGTAGCTGTCGCAGGCCAAGTTCAGACATGCAGGGAGATTCTGTAAGTGCTTGTCTGGAGCACGGGCAGTAAGAGTACGACCGCTGCAGTGAAGCTGCGTGTTCCAGGATTTGTGTGTGCGTGTGTGTGTGTGTGTGTGTGTGTGCATGCGCTTCCTTTGCCAAGTTTCCTCTCTTTGTTTAGACCAGCCGGTCAGTCCGGCTCCCCGCTGAGCACGCTGCGGCCAAATACACACATATATCAAAACATAGCACAACAACAGACAGTGCAGCTCGCCGGGCAGAGAGGTGCTGGGAACAGGAGCAAAAGGGGATGTCGGGGAAAGACAGAGAGGTGTCTGTACGGGAAAACAGAAAGAGAGCAGAGAGGCAGAAAGATAGAGAGACTGTTGGACAAAGAGAGATGAGATGGCATCAGACTGAGTCGCTCTAACAGAAAGGACAGACACCGGGTCACTCTAATTACAGAGGGAAACAGAGGGTTGAGGAATATACAGAAAAGTGAGTGGTGGGTGAATGAATACAGCGACCCCAATGACCCAGAGGAAGGGCAGGAGGGAGTAGGGCAGAGATACAGTCTCTGAGATGCTGCTCTATGTGGTACAAAGTTGATCATTTTGGGAGTTCATAACAGAATAAGATTCAAATTTGCACTGAACACGAAAAGGTCATGTCAAACAACAATAAGTGGGGCTGCAGTTAAGAGGAATGTTTCCTTTGAACCCAAATAAAATACGTGACACTGCACTAAACCTCACAAAAAGTTACAATTCTGTCCTCCAAAACATCTTTAATTGCTTTTTATACAGCAAACACACACCAGTCCTTTTGGTAGACGTGATTGTGATGATTGTGCAGCTTTAAATCCTCTGAATCTTTCCAGTGAACTGAAAAACAACCCCTTCTCCCTAAAATTCAATTGAGCGTGACATTAAGAACTGTGGAAACCCTCCTTGAAGTCCGAAGCATCTTTTAAGTCCAAAGAATTTAAAAATGTCTTTAAAAAACTTTTATATCTCAGTATGCGGTCTGCAACATGCTGTTCAGCTTATTACAGTATTACTTGGTTTCAGTTGGGAATAAATATTTCCTCCAGTCTTTGATTCCCGGGCATTAATTCTGTTGTGATCGTAAAGATTTTTGTAGAGAAAATAGCATCACAACTACAGCCGCAGAGAATAACCCGAGCACTAAAAAAGGGATCACAGTCACAACTTCAACTGATGTGGTGCTTAACGTTCTCCGGATGCCAACATCCAAAAATCGTGGAAAACATAATTGGATATGATAGATTTATTGACGCACACGCTGCAAATAATTAATAGATTTAAGGCGTGAAATGCTGCTCTCCAGCCCGTTTGGCCTCGGTACTCGTGCTGCACCGGCTGAAGAGATAATGAAGCTGTTCCTGTTTGCTGCGAGCTGAGCTGACACACTGAGGACAGCTGGACGGACAACAGCGCATGTGTACGTGTGCCTGAATATCCACTTATTTGTGTATACAGCCTAATGTATAAATATGTATATATGTGAGTGTGTGTTTACCAGGCCCTCATCTCTAAAGCCCTCCACTGGGTCTGGATCGGACCAGTCTAAACACACACACACACACACACACACACACACACACACACTCGTGCACAAACACGCTCCTGCCCCCCTCAAAGCCATGCTTTTAGAAGCGAGGGGCCCTAAATGCCTTACAGATGGACTCCTAACAAACCTAACAAACACAACACTCTGTCCCGGCCCTCAAGTATTCCCAGTATTTGGCCTTGCTGTAATTTACAGCATACTTACCTAATTGAGATGCTATTACGGTCAGGGCGCGCATTCTTCTGCGTACGCATAGCGCTAATGCACATGATATAAGCGTGACATGCATGGCACGGTATATTTGCCCTAATATAGCTGCGTGAAGTTAACCTCAGAGTGAGTGTGATGTATGGTCCATGTAGTGTACTCGGAGCGACACAAATAATGATGTGTTGAGCAGAGACGTGTCTGTGCAGGTCTGGAGGGCACATTAAAGGGAATATTCCTCACTTGACACTGCTGATAGTTTTACACCCCAGACGTAAGACCGAGGCAGGCTCCAAATACAACTGAGTGTCACTCTGATGACTAAATTATGACTTAATATTGAATGTGAAGATTGAGTTTTTTCCCCCACACACTGATTTTTCCTTTGTGCTTTTTATAAAATGACTTCATATTTCATAAGAGACTTATTTTTTAACCACGAATTTATATTTTATCTTTATTTAATGCCAAGCCTAGATTAGTAAAATGATGAAGCAACAATTGGCACATTTAAAATCTAGACATACAGAGTTTTATAAGACTTAAATTCAAGAGAATAAATAAATAAAAATAATTTGAAGTTAAAGATTTTTGAATTTTAACAGATAACTAATAAATAAATGCTTTTAAAGTTTTGATATTGACTTATGAGTGGTATCTTAAAAAAAAGTTTTTCAGTATTTTTAAGTCTATTTGAATTAAATTAGCATTGAATTTAATTATTTAATGTCATAAATGAAGAAATTAGACATTTAAAGGTTCATTGTGGACTACAATGTTTTTCCAACCTTGTGAAAAACTCCCAACCTTGAACAAAACAAATTTCTCTTCCTACATAATTAAAGGCCGCTGCCTTCAGCTCTACACACTAATTTCAGTTTGAAGTCGCTGGGCTGCCCTGCACCGCACAACACTTGACAATATTGTTAAAACTCGGAAAGAAAATAGGATCAGACTAAAAAAGCATAACTTTTTTTTCAAATGGACATTTACAGGCTATGCGAAAGCATATTGTTGTAATTTCCCTGCCCTTTTCTGTCTATTGCTATGAGAAAAAAAAAAATCCTGTCCCTATAAAACTGGGAGAGATTTACCACAAGCAGTGGGCTGACTTCATCCTCAAGCATGCAGCGAGCTTCTTTCTGAAAGGCCACGCTAAAGCCCAGAGACACCGGCCACTGTTTGAGCTTGTCGTTTGGGTATTTTTCATCGAGTGTGTCTGACAGAAAGATAACACACTGTCACAGAGTGCCATCCATCTTCGTTTCCAGGTCGCTCCTGGAGAATTCAATCTTGAGAGTGCGGGGTTAGACACATCGGTGATTAATCAACTCTATACGCTTGTGTGTGTGTGTGTGTGTGTGTACGTGTAGATCTATATGTGTCTTTGTCTGTGTGTAATAAATCACTGTCTAACCCTGTACAGGACACACAATGCCGGAGCCCCCTTCAGTCCACTGAAGATAAATTCATCTACAAGTGATGTGCTGACAATAGCTGCACAAGAAAATGAAATCTTACTTACTCAGCTGCAGAATAAAGTGCAGTCAGAGTGGTCGATGTCTGGTGTTTTAAAGGGGAATGGGGATTAGAAAGTGGGAATTTGTCAAAAAAAAAAAAAAAAAAATAGCTGGATGCTGACCAAGTATTGAGAAAGGCATGGGAACACACACAAACCCACCCACACACCAGACACACACACACACACACACACACGCATACACAAACATTTAGGGTCCGGAGTTGATGAATAATTCCTCAGGGCTGTTGAGAAAGATCCTATTCAGAAGTGATTCAACTGTGACACCAGGGTTTTGCTTTGTGTGCGATTAGGTTTACTATTATGGGCAACATGCAAAGAAAGTGACGCAACTCGTGAAATTACACAACGTTATGAAATAGACACATTGATGCGAGACAAACAAAGTTGCAACACTGGGGGATCCTGTTGAAAACAAGTCGCTTCTGACAACTGAACCCAAGGGCACTCTGAGTTAAAACAAACTTAATTTACTGTGTATTTTTTTCATAAGGAATGACAAACATTGTGGTGCAATAGCATTCGGCTCGAGAGTTATGTTGGGATAGTTTTATGTTGAAATATTGTTTGAAGAGAAAGCCAAAGTTTTTTTTTTTGAGTTTATGTTTTGGGCTTTTGAACCTTTATTTGAGAGAGAAAGCTGAAGAGTAACAGCAAGGGAGGGAGATAAAGAGAGAGAGAGACAGGGGATGACATGCAGCAAAGGGCCAAAGGTCACAATTGAAACCCTGGGCAGCTGCAGCAAAGCCTTAACCTGCTACATTGAGACCATACATACAAAGATTTGAGTGGAAATGTGTCAGGAGCACAAGCAAAACGCTCAGTTATGGGGATGACATAAGACGTGTGATCATAAAATAACGTGGACAATGATGCATGCCAGTGGAGGCCTATTCTGACAGTGGCCAGCGAGTCCAAGTAACAGAGGTCGACAGGTTCATACACCTGCTGCCTGAGGGCAAGAGGAGGCCCCCTTTTCCATGTAACAGGTGTGCCAGCCCGCCAGAACCATCAAAACAACAAATTCACACGACCAGAAATGAGACACGGGAAGGGGGCGGGTACCGAGACGAGGAACATAGTAATTACGAAGAGTGGATCTGGGTGTCATAAGCTGCTGTTGCTACTCTTCTGTTCCCCTTTGAGAGGACGCTTGCTGCAGCAAAAGCACGCGAACGCAGTTCTGATTAGAGGAACGCTGATTGGTTCCACATTGTTTTAGGAGGGAGGGAGAGCAGCCTGCATCAGTTGGGTTGCGCTGATTTATTTCTCAATTATCCACCTCTCAGTTTTATTTAGCTTTTACGTCAAGGCAGAGCAGGGGAGAGAGAAGAGGTTTAAGATGGAAAAGAGAGACTGAGGGAGCCGTACTGTAGGTAGACGAGGCACTTCTTAACGCAGGTTTATGTTTCCAATCAGGAGATTGCGATCGCAACATGTAGCCCAGAGCAAATGGGCCGTAACTCAATCACTGAGGGAGGTCTTCAGAGTCGAAATGTTCATTGGTTCAAGATCATTACTCCTTTCTCGGTAACAAAGAGGTCTGAGAGCGGTAAACGCGTGCAAACATTAAAGCACATCAGTGTTGATGAGCGCACAGAGATGGGATGGTAAACACTAACGCAAACGGAGGGGGGAAATCCTGAGCTGGCTGACTTGAATAGAAAAGAAGTGGTTAGCGAATGCATTGTTCCATTGTATAGGAGCTATTTCCATTTACCGTGAGATGTGAGAACAGCTTGACTATAAGGTTAGCATTTAATTTTAAACACCAGCTTCAGCTTCGGCACGCAAACACATTTCCAAACCTTTTCCAAATCCGCAAAGATAATTTCACTTTCTAGTGATGCCACCAGTCAGACAAACAGACAACAGATGTAGCCACAGACCAAAACTAACAAACACATTTCATATCCTATAATTTGCACATGGAAAGACACAGAGACTGATAGACAGGGAGGCAGACGCATTCACACACCAGTCCAACTGGTACAACCACCCCCAGAGGGGAAAATGTCTATCTTGGCAACGCACTCGTATCGGGGTTGGCATCACGCTGGCATCAAATTGTGCCTGTTGCTCTATGAGAGAGGACACGCCTAGTTACACCCGTGGGCTTCATAACACAGCTGTTGCCTATTGGCTATGCCTCACTGCATAAAGACTTTTCTCTTTAGCCCCCCTGGCGCTTCCAGTATTCTAACATTCCCATATGGAAACATAAACATCCAAGAATTGTCGCCAACCTACCTGGGACGACAGGAAGAAAGAAGGGCTGGGACGGAAAATCGTGTCAGAATTAACCAGCCCAGAAAGTGAAGCATCGACGCAGCGCTGAATATGTGCTGATAAGGTGGAGGGAGAATGCAGGTGTGTGTGTGTGTGTGTGTGTGTGTGTGTTTTTACACTGGCACAAGATTTGACAGAGCTGAGCCACAACATGGTCATATCAAAACATACCACCACATGCATCCATCTGATAACACAGACACAAGCGTCACACTCAGACAATCATTCAGTCACACACACACACACACGCATGACTCCTAGTCATGAAGACCAAAGGTAATCTAATCACTTTATCGCTCTGACTTACAGACAAAACACACACACACACACACACACACACACACACACACACACACACACTCTGAGCAGCAGGAGTGTGCCTACCTTATCTTCTAGCCTGATCAGCCGTGCTCCAATTGTTGGGTATTCTTTATCTTCTCCTTTTCCTGGTGGATGAAAAACAGAGAGACAGAGAGAGAGAGCAAAAAAAAAAAGAAAATAAAACATATATATATCCACACACACGCAAACATTCAAATCTAATATAGATACATTTGTAGTGATGACAAGAATTTACTTGTGATTTCTTGGTGGTAATCGCGAGGACACAAAAACAGATGCAGAAAAGCGCATTTCACCACACTCAATTAATGTACGTTCACGCAGCTTACAAACATAACATTATATTTAACAGTCAGAGCCCTGAAGGATCATGACTCCTGGTCAAACCACCCATTCATTCATTTTCTGACACTTTTGTGGGCGCGAGTCACCGTGGCAGTTTACAGTCCCCCACTGTAACATATACAGTAAACGTCAGAAAGAGTTATGTAACCTTAAAAACATGACTAAACTCTATTCTTCGGATCGGATCGAAAGTCGGGTATGTTGAGGTGAGCTTGCCCTCTGCTTAATCACTGGATCTACATTAGCAACAGTGTATTTTCTGATTTCCCTTGAATATAACCATTCATTCATACTCTGTGTGTTTGTGTGTGTGTGTGTGTGTGTGTGTGTGTGTGTGTGTGTGTGTGTGTGTGTGTGAATTTATGTAGTATAGCCTTGGAGAGTATGCAAAATTGTACAGGGCTGCAGAGTTGTTTTCTTAATTTAATCCCTTGTCTAACTGGTTAACGATGAAGTAGCCAAACAAAATATGTTTACAAAGCACCTGGGAACTGGACCAAAGGAAAAAGAGAGGGAGGAAAGGCAGGAAGGAGGGGGAGTCGGGGCTCTGGTAATGCAAACTAGGGTCAAGAATGTTTAGATTCATATGTATACACACTGCAGTACACTTCAGTCATAATAAAGTGTGAATAAAACCTTTCCAAATAATCAAATAACTCTTTAAAACTTTATACCCTGATAATGTAGCCTGATTAATTCACCTTTCTTTTATTCAGCGTGTTCATTTTCTTGTCGACAATAAAGATTTTTTGGTTTTGTTTTGCCCTGACCAATCAGCGGCTGGTGATTTATTTGACCCACTGACGTTATTTTTTCAGTCGACACAGAAGCTGTGGTTATGTTTGCCAGGAGCAGTTAACGTTTTTGACACTGATGAAAGAAATATGTTACTTCAAGTGCTGGTATATTGGTATCATAGATTTTTCTGCTGCTATTTGCATGAATGTAGCCACGAAGCTCGTAGGCTGCCCAATTTACTGTTTCAGTTGCAGTTTTTAACAAGAAACAGATTATCCTTGTCGAAGCTACAAACCATTTCTTCATAATTAATGAACACTTAGTAAACTTTATGTCTAACTCGGATATTTGATGACTACATAATACAGCAGATGGCCGTCGAACATGATCGGGAGTTCTGCTTGAAGGTTTTAGACTTTTTTTCTTGCCACTGTCACCAAGTGCTTCTCACGGTGGGAGTTGTTGGGTCACTGTAAATAATATTTCTGAGAATTTTTCAGACTTGCTCTATATGAAAAATATCATGAGATAACTTTGTAACATTGTAAACATTCCCACATGCAAACAGAGACATATGCACATACATCAGTGACCTCTCTTTCTCCCATATTTAGTCTGGCACAGATTGTGTATGTGTGAGGTATAAACACAGAGATGGAGCGAGGAGTGATGGCTGTCTATCAGATGAAGACTGTTGTGTTTGCTGTGTATTTTACCTGGAAGAAACATTCCTGGCTTCCCCAGTGTCCCATCCAGCCTGGCGAAAAAGACAGAAGAAATTAGGCCGGGAAAGGGTAAAAAACACTGGCCAGCTGCAGAGGAGATTCAGTTGAGTAAACAACGCTTTATTCCAGCTCATGAACAATACAATAAAATAATATAAGCCAATTTATAGAGCCAATACAATTAAACAAATGGCGTCAGCTTGAATAGTATTTATATATGGCTGCTTTTGCGAAAAAAACAAACAAACCCACATGCCCGTTTTAAAGGGAGGAATAAATGAATAAATGCTGTGTTCTTACTGAAATGTCAAGCTTAGAAAATAAACAATGAGACTTGCTCACGTGGACTGTTAGTCGTCTATAAGTCGACTACAGCAGGGGAAGCAGTTCGACGTGCACCGCAAAGCATTCTCTCTTTTCCTCGACACCTCAAATTAAGGGTGGGATTTTTATCACAAGTGATCGCATGTCTTTAATTAGCTTTCATTTATGTTGGTGACCCATTTGATGCAAAGCGGTCACTGCATGATTGCAGTGTTTTTGCAGGAGTCACATGTGGCTGTGTGCTGTGTTTCTGGATTTTCTGTTGAAGATTTGGTGTTCAGCTTTACACGGCTGTAGTTTGGATTTACTAACACATTATGATGCCCTGCTGGTTTTTGAATTTCGATAGATCACCACTGCTCAGCTGAATCTCTGCAAAATGTGTCACGAGGTCCAGGTGACGCACTTACATAAGTCTGACTCAGTTTATTACCTAATCGACCTCCTCCTTCATGGGAGAGCGTCGTGTGGTGAGGGGAAAGAAAATTGCTTAAAAAAGCAGAGAGAATTTGCGGGACGAGGACAAAAGGTTTTACTTCAGCGAGGACTGGACTTCATTACAGCTCAACAAAGCATAACAAGGTGTAACAAATCAGAGAGCAGCGAGGCTCCTATCTGTCAGATGAACAGTAACAAACTGTGCTGCAGGAGTACGATCCAACCGATAAAGACTGTTGCAAAACTGAGATGCAAAAATCACTGAAGGCTGAATGGCTAAATTTTGCGATGGAGCCAACACTCGTACTGTTGTCTTCATGACCCAGCTCAGTTGAGCTTGTTGTCAGTGCAGCTTAGGTAAAGGCAAACAGAAACACAAATGTCTGAGCCAATGGAAAAATGGTAAACCACAACGATCAAATGAAGATTTAAGTTGACCTATTTTATTTTAAAATGAGATTATAATTTTTTGTTTTCTTCCTTCTTGTTGTGATCATGAGTCAGTATCCAACATAACTGTGAAAAAGAAAAGACAGACAGTGAAGAAGAACGAGCGTGAATAAAGGTCAGAGACGCCACCTTCTCTGCAGCTCCTTGATGCGGACCATCATGTTGAGGTGACCCTGGGAATACTGCTCGATCACGTCTCGCACATCATAGGGCTTCCGCGCTTGCTGTGGATCAATGCATGCACACACACACACACACACACACACACACACAGAGGGACACAAAAGCCATTGTCAACCATAGCCTCTGTTGCTTGGTCCCCGAAAACATCCCCAACCCCCTTGGGTGCAAAGGGTTCATTGTTAACTCATTGTGAGTGTGTTTGTGTGTGTGTGTGTGTGTGTGTGTGTGTGTGTGTGTGTATGTGTGCGTGCACCGCCAAGTGCATGGTCATGTAGAAAGCAATCGTGTTAAGGTCCTTTCACAGCTTTGTTTAGTGTGACGTGGATACAAGCAGCATCAGAAAGAACCCAGTGAACTCTTTAGGGTATCCTTGGTATACACAGAGTATAGCCTCTGCAGCTGACATCACTTAGGCCGTAATTGAAAACATGTTCAACACTTGGAAATGGTACGAATATAGGAACCATTCTACGATAACATGTAGCATGAAAACGATGGCCAAAGTATTTCAAATATGATTATGTTTTTTTTTTTTAAACATAATTCTGCTGACGTTAATGCTTGAGGCTGTGTCCTGCTGTGTGTGTGTGTGTGTGTGTGTGTGTGTGTGTGTGTGCTTTTGTGAGTGCAATACAGTAAGTGAATTCCTACTGTAGCCCCAGAGACAGGTTAGTAGATTTCCCATGATACTACGCCTGAACTGAAGTGAGCACAAAGAAGACATGCAGGTGCAGGTTTCAGGCATTTACACACAAACACACGCGTACACACACACATATACATGCAGCTGATATATGCCCTTGGGGCTACCACCCCCCACCCTCCACCACCACCTCCTCATCCTGCATAACCACACACACACACACACACACACACATACACACACACACACACACACACACACATACACACACACATACACACACACACACACACTTCTCTCACTCCCTCTCTCATTCTCAATCTGTCTCCCTCTTTATCTCTCTATCTTGTCCCTCCTTTGCTCTCGACTCCACAGAATTTTTCTCCTCCTCCTCCACCTCCTCCACCTCCTCCTCCTCCTCCTTCTCTAGATTTCCTTTTGCTTACCTGAAATTTCTTCCTGGCCACAAAGTACTGCATTCTGCGGAGGACTTTTACAGCTGATCTCTGTGCGTGGGACAACCTGTCACAGAAAGGCAGACTTGATTTAGTCTAAGAGAAAAACAATGATGGTTAAGTCTACAGATGTTTCCTTGCTGTAAAATGTGAAGTGGCTTGTTTTGGACTAACTGAGTTGTAAAAAAAAAAAAGAAAGAGAGTGAGAGAGAGAGAGAGAGAGAGAGAGAGAGAGAGAGAGAGAGAGAGAGAAGAAAGCCTGCACGCTTCAAGCCCAGTTTAATTGGCCCTTGCTGCATTCAACGATCAACAATGTGTGCAGCAAACAGCAAAACACATGTGGCCCTGACAAGAGAGCGCACACACACACACACACACACACACACACACACACACACACACACACACACACAGGTATGCATACAAAGAAATACACATTTAACCTATGACTGTATGTGTCAACACAGATGAATTCTGCTCTCTATCAGTGGTTGCCGTATCGGTCACGACTATGAATCTGCAACACTGTGCAAAGTGAAAGAAGAAAACCAGACTCAGTTTGCATTAAGAGGAGTCCCAAAACACGCGTCCCCTTGGCTCAAGGCAGCACATCTGTGTCAACACGAGGGAAAACCCACTGGTATGGAGCTAAACACTGAAACAGAAACCACTGGATGCAAACAACACACACACACACACACACATACTTGCATACCATAGTGACTGTATGCACTTGTGTTTGTTTTTTTTTAAAGGAGACACTGTGTGTGCGTGCGTGAGTGTGTGTGTGCGTGCTGTACACGGGTGCTCGTGCGCTTCATTTGTCAGAAAATGCTCTAACATGTCCTTGGGTGTTCCATGTGTGACAGCTGCATGTTTGAATGATGTGTGCTATGAGTGAAAATGGACGAGAAAACACGGACTGAAAGTTTGTTGAGTGACTGGATTTCTGAGGTGTGAGTGAAAACACACAAATACTGTGTGGGGGCCCAGATAGAGACGCACCACACCACACACACACACACACACACACACACACACACACACACACACACACACACACAGACCCCCAGTTAGTTCCAAGAAGAGATGGAACTAAAATATTTCATTCAAATAAATGCATGATAATTTCCCCCCAATGACTGAGAGAAAGCGGAGGTATCGTGATGAGTGGGTCAGGGTTTTTTAAGGCCTGCACCGGCTTGACCTTTTCCACACCGCCTGACAGGAAAATATGCGAATACCGGGTACACAACAGAGATTTGTTTTTGGGAACACGGGAGACCGCAGATATAATGACAGATTTGACCACTTTTTAATGTTTTAATTTTAAGCACGCACACACCAGATTCAGTCTGAGTGCAGGATAACACGCTCTGCATTTATAATTAACAAATTTCAAAGTTGTTGGTGTTTCCAGGCACTTGGAATCTGACAGAAACTGTCATCAAACGTGACAAACATTGGAAGACTGTTCTCATCATCTGGTTGCACTTGTGTGAAAAATCAGAAAAGCGAAATAAATCCGGCGAGGCGGTCAGTTGGACTCAAAAGATCACAAAAGATCATGCGAGAATCCATCTTTGTCGACTCAAAGCTTTGCGTTTGTGTCCAATACGGACCAGTCAGTGTACTACGTGGACCTACTGGCGGCTACGTCACCACAGGTGTGGTTAGACGTTAGTTGTATAAAATGACTTTTTGCTCAAAAACAACAGCGGCTGCTGCTGAAGAGGTGAGTGTAGACGCTGCATAGAGGCAGCGTAAGATTTAAAATCAGGATGGAATGCAGTCTGTTTAAAGATTACATCTGCGAAGCCCTCACGACACAGCAAACAGTGGTTCAGGCATGACTCACTTCAGAGGCTAAAAAAAGCTCACACATACCCCACTACACCAAACGATTTAAAACAACATATAACAAAGGAGAAAAGTTGTATTTTAGTGAAATAAAGGTCAGAAGAATGGCATTATTTTACCTACATAAGTCATAATCATTCATCATTAGTATCACTTCATACTTTCCCCTTGGTCATGCATGCCCTCCCTGCAGTGGTTCTATGCCCCACTGGTGGGGCACGCCCCTCAGTTTGAAAACCACAGCGCTACAGGGCAGGTAATTTGCTCAGACGAGCCTCAAGTCGGGAACAAGATTGTTGAATGACCCTTACATACTTATTAAAGTACTATTACAGACTTAACGCTTACACAAAGTGAGATGAAGCACAAAGACGTCAGAGAGCATTTAAATAAAAATAGACAGTAAAGAACAGATTCTGTCTGCAGGACTCGCTCCCCCATTCCACTACCTGTCTTCTGTTTATGTACAGTATGTCTTTTAACCATCTGTTGGTATCAGACACATCAAAGTTAAGCTGGTAAGCTGTGGGATGGTGTGTGTGTGTGTGTGTGTGTGTGTGTGTGTGTGTGTGTGCCAGCAGTGTATTTGCTGAGAAGGCGGATTAGCAGCAAACTGACGTCACTGGATTCTTGCTGGAGAGATCCAAAGAGAGATGGCAGAAATGAAAAGGAAGCGGAAAACAATCAGATGCGAGGAAAAAATTATGAATCAAATTGTTGTTTGGATCGTTTCCCCGCTTCCTACAGGCTTGTGTGAAGTGTGTTTGCTGTGCGCACAAATGTAGTCTCATCAAACGACCCTCAGACAGAAAAGTGAATGAGTCCATTCTTGGGTCAAAGCCTGTGCTTTTGTAGGTAAAGGTTATGTGCGTGTGTCTGTACACTGTTTAAAAAAACAACAACAAAAAAACGTCCTTATCATAGCACACACACCCTTGACACACACAAAAACACACACACACACACACACACCCCCTCCCCAAACAAGCGTCTTTGTGGAGTCAACAAGTCGCTCTGAGGTCTTAATTAGGCAGAGGGACGACAAAAGGACTTAACAGACAATGCGCTGACATGGGACCATAAAACACGAACATCAAAGGCCGCCGTGGCTGCTGTCTTTTTCCTGCCGTCCATGCGAGGACTGCCCGAGCTATAGGAGGAAATGCACACAAACAATACCAAAACATAAAGAGCATGAGGCCCTGTTCTGTAAAAAAAAAAAAAAAAAAAAAAAAGCGTACCCCCCACCTCCTCGCCCTCCATCGTCGATGGAGGAGAAGGATGTGTTTTCTTTCCGCCTCTTTTCTGTGTGACTCGGAGGTTCAAGCATAATTGGGAAAGAAAACACATGTAGGAAACAAAAAACATGTGCGGTTTTGATCGCTGTACAACTGTACCCCGCTCCCTTCTTGCCCTCCTCCCGTTTCCTGCGTTTGACACAAATGCACACACATGTTCATTGGGTAAGTGTGATAAAAGAATAACACGAAGCCTTTTTTTTTTTTTTTTTGTCCAGAGCCGAACCCCTCCTTACACCCCTCCACTCCATTAAATATTTGGCACGCACAAACTGAAGGAATGTTATTCCCACATCTCTCCGCTGATGCTGCCCTTCAAACACTTGCCGGCTCTGACTCGGCTTCTTACTCATCTCCTTCTGCTGCTGCCCCCCCCACCTCCCCTCCTCGTCTCTCATTTCTCTTCTTCGTGTTTATTTTTCATCTGTGCAGAAGATTTGACACACAGTGTATCCTGGGGACTCCTCTTGAGTCAGCAAAGCTCAGATCTCACCCACGACGACTTCAATATATTTTCCATTGTCCTGCGCTGTATGATTCATTCTCTACTGGAAAGGGTGATTGTGTGTGTGTGTTTTTATTCTGTTACGGATTAAACACCAACTCCTAGCTCTTCTCAACGGACGTGCTATTCTTTATTAGGTCAACTGTAGAAGTCATGTACAAGCTGTAATTGCTGGAGTCATGAACTTGCCTTGTCCCTCTCTTGAAAAGCTGTGACAGATTTAGCCCCATGGCCTCCCCTGGACCCTTCTCTCTTAATAAGTTTTCCCTTTTTTCACTTTCAGATGGTCACTTTGGAGATCTTGGAGTTGTCAATGGCAACTCCGCCTCGCCTCCCCCTCTCCCTCGGCTCTTTCTTTGGCAGGGGACCGTCAAATATCCTGTGCTTCCATGGTGCGCTGCAATAACCTCTGAGTCAGTCAGGAGAAAGCAGCCTCAGACATCAATGTGCTATGGTCAGGACCCAGCAAGACTGCTGGCCTGTGTGTGTGTGTGTGTGTGTGTGTGAGATAAGCTTTATGGCTGGTGCTTTGGTCCATCAAAGAGATGGGCTCTTCTTCTGTCCTCCTCAAAAACAGACATCCTTTTATCATATCTTTGGGGGGATAAGATGACTACATTCTTTCAAGAATGTTTGATCCGAAAGTGATGGCATGCCATGGTAAGAATTATAAAGGCGCAATGCGCAAGACACTAGTTTCCAAGTTTCCCCATTCAGTGAGAGTTTTTAAATTAATCGACTTCGATGCAAGGAATGCTGCCATGTTGGTTCTCCTGTAAGGGTTTGTCTAGTGGGAGGTTAGTTAGCAGTATGTTTAATAATGTTTAATAATAATGTATATAAAGTCATATGAATGACTTTTTAAAAGTAATTTACCAAATGTTGCATTTAAATTCAACATTTTAATTAAAACGATCATAATCTGCACCATGAATGAACTCAGGGACAGATACTTTTTACACTAAATTCTGGGAGGGCCAAAAGTTAAAAAGTTCCTTGCAGATCTGAAAATATTCCCCCATGGTATATACATTTTGACATTTTTTAAAGGTGCATGTTTATGATTCTGCTCTTAGACAACTCCGACTTTCTCTTTTTCTCACACATCCTGAAAGACTCAACTGCATCACAAGCAGCTGGTTAAATATGGCTTCTGATACAATGGTCCCCCTCCTCTCCCCCCGTCTCCACTCCCCGTGTGTCTGCTCCGGTTGTTTTCATGTCCCCACCAGATCAATAGACACTGATCAAGACACGCTGGAGACAAAAGCAGCGGCCGAACCACATCAAAGCCCAGTGCCCATTAAGAGCTGATGACAAAGAGAGAACAGAGGGAGCAAGCCACGTTTGATGTGTGTGGCCGCAGAGAGACATACAGAGAGAGAGAGGCCAGAGATACTGTAGGTTTACTATCACCCGCATTACCTCCTGCATTTCTATCACAAACACACTGCATGCTGTGAGAGAAGGACGATTTTGTGTCTACATGCATGCTTTAATTTGCCTCTCACAGTCTTTTTCACACAGTGGAGCTTTATATACTTGGGTTTAACCTCATTAGATTCTATGTTGCGTGTGCAAAGTATCTCTGTATAGTCTAATCGCATATATACACAGAGACACTGTCACCACATACCTCTAGAGAGATGTTCAACATCCTGCTGACCTCATGTCCCACCCATGTTTAATGTTAATGAGCCCGAGCCTCACGACCTGTCATTATTTGAAGAGAACAAAGACAGACACGGCGCTTTCCCACCACACGGAGAGAAGATTGGAGAGGAGTGCACATCTAACAAGTAGACTAATGACTGGTGAACTCTTCCTGACACGACTCTAACTGCCAAATTAACTAAAGATTTGGGCGAGGAGGTTTCCAGTTAGACAGCTGAGAAAATGAAAAAGTACAGCCGTGGGAAAAAAAAAAAAAAAAAAAAAGGGTACGAAGACCACAAGGAACTAAGATAGTAATGTGTAAAATACAGACAAAAATATAATTGTAGGTACTTTAAGGATTGTGATAGTTTCCACGGGTTCTTACGTGAAATGATGTTTTTTCTACACTTTAAATATTCATTTATACACTCGTGAATCCTACAGTCAATCCGCTTAAGATATGCCCTTCCTCTTCCTGCCATCAGACTGGGAGCAGTAAAAGAGTTTGGGACAGTGGCTACCTCATAGATGTGACCAGACTAATTCAGGTTCTGAGGCTTAATGTTCCAGGCCTAAGGTGTAGCCTCAAGTGAAGGACGTGGTTGTAACTATTCTTCAAAGTGAGCCTAATTAGAGAGTCGCACAGATTCAGGGTTAATGACCCCCTCTTTGGGGCCAGACCTGGTCTGAGTGTTTAGCCTAAGGTGCGTCAGTAATGTTGGCATGCATGTTAGTGAGTGAATCGGGGTAAAAGTTTGGGGCATTTTGTCTCATAAATCTTTTTTTAAGGACGTTTTGTGTCTATTCAGGTTCACTCTTTTGCAGTGTAGCCAATGGGAATGTCCGTTATTTGGCTGGTTAATCAACCAGTGAGCATTACAGCCTCGCTCATCTGTTAGCATAGCTATAAACTCTAATCCTGGTTTAAGGCCACCGTCATAACATCCTCACCCATTGTTTCTCCTGCCTGAACTCTGCCATATCTTAACACACATCACCACTGGCTGACTTTTGATCTATTTGGGATAAGCCAGTGTCTCATTTCCCAGCAATACGTGTCAGCTTCCCTGAAAAGTAACAATATTCTCTCCCTGGACGCACTTTGCCATCTCTTATTTTATATATATGATACATCCAGTGAGTGTTATTAACCCTCCACCCCTGTTGCTCATTGCACATTTTCAAGCGGTGTCAGTTTTAAGCTCCTACGAGTCAACTGCAGTCGAGATGCCTAACATTTGAATGTGAAATATTATATAACTACTTATTAAGAGCATTACTTTGCCCCTTTAATTTCTGACCCCAGTGTGTGCGAGATAATCCCTGTTTGCACATGCGTTTGTATAAATACTTGGCTCGGTCCAGAGTGACATGTAGAGAGAAGGAAGCTTTGCGAGGGGCCGGCATGCACCGGCATCCAGTATGCATGAAAGCAAGCAGGCGCACATGTAGACATACATACCAATGCATTAACATCCAACACTGACAATTCCTCCCTGTTTGGACCAACATTCTTACGGTTTAGTGTGTTTGTATGCGCGTGGGTATGCGCGTGCACGTTACGAAGACAGGGAGGCGATTGGGTTTCTCCAGTGGGGGGACGAGGGGGTGAGGTTGCGAAGAAGGATTTATAATTCATGGCCTAATAGGATTTGTTGCTGTTTAGCAGGATTAGGCATGTTAGAGAAAGAATCTATTTATTGCTGCCAGTCGGGGGGTCCCCTCGCCTGGGTAGGGTGGGGAGTTTTTTTTGGGGGGGTGGGTGGGTAGCGGTGAGGTGAGGTTGGGAAGGGGGAGGGTTGCATACTGGATTCTTGAATTTCTCCAATCATTTTCCGAGGATAACCCCTGGCACCGAGGCCCCCTGCACCCGAGCCGACCCCCTTCTCTCAGCTCTTTGTCCCACAACAGCAACCATTTTTGGATTAAATCAAATTGGCTGTTCTTCTTTCATAGCTCTCTGATAATCCAAGCACATGAGCACAAGTCGTTGGTCATGCCAGCACACATGGCTGTTCATCTGTGCTTGTGCTGCGTGCATATGTGTGTGTCCAAGGACAATTAGCACCACCACGCCCTTGCCCCTGCTGGAGGTGGCAGTCACAGACCTGCCCGCGTTCAGCCTGGCTTAACCCTGGTTATGGACTCAGCAGGAGGACAGGGAAGAAGAAGAGAAGGGAGAGCGAAGAAGAAGAGAAGGAGAGAAAGGAAGAGATGGAGGGTGACCTGTGGGCCTTTTTAGCTAAGGGGCTTCCCTTTTCATAAGCCAATCGGTTTAGATTATAAAACCTTGTTCCTTTTCAAAAGAGCATTATTCTTTCATTCATGGGTGGTTGGGGCTACAGTCGGGGGCTGACTGACATTAAAGGCTGCTGTTTAATTAGGCCTTTCGAGCTTTTTTGTTCCTGCTTTTAGCTACGGGAGGCCTGGTTGACCTGCCTAACGGCCAACGGCGATTGCTATATGTCTGTTTGTGTATGTGAGTGGAAGCATAAAGAAAGCATTTTTCATCAGTTTGTGCAGCCCCTCAGTCAATATCCTAAGGAAGCGTATATTGTTAAACTCACTCGGCACTTTCATCTCAGCGCGCTCAGCACCTTTTGAGTCCATTTCGAGCAAGAGGAGAGGGACAGAGCTGAGACGTCTGGCCAAACACAACGCTGCAAGCCACCTTCAAAATGTGGGGAGGAAATTAGTGGGCAGATTGGCTAATGAACAACCAGATCAGTCTGTTTATCCCTGGTTAAGTTTGGTTTTCATTTCACAGCGATAAAAAAGATTAGAGGCAAGCTAATAAAAACAACAAAATAGTATTATGCCCAGAAAATGCATTCCTCTGTAAGAAGAAGTTTAAATATTTAAACTTCACCAATTTCAGCCTGCTTAGTCGACAACAGAATAATATTTTACTAAAATAGAGTGATGGAAATAAGATAGAGAGAGAGAGATGGAGGAGGGGAGCGAGCGGTAATGGTGACAGTAGTAGGTCGTAGTGGAGAGGAGGGATTTATGGCAGCCGATGAGGCTGAGAACGTCTTTGCAGACTTGCTTTAATAGCTTCCGTTCCTGGTCCACCGTACAATTAGCACCCTGCCTCTGTCTCCAGGTCTGTCCCTGCCTGGACGGTAATTACACAAGCAGTCCAAACACACAGGCAGACAGAGAGACGGGAAAGCTGAGAAAAGCAGAATGGGCTTGTATCACTGGCACTACTTTCTTCATAACCCTCCACTAGTGATATATGATTATAATCACACGTTTTGTTCCACTGTTTGCTGAGTCTTTGCAGAATCATTTTCAGATTATCCAATCGTGCAACCAGAAGGTAGCAGGAGCAGATTAGAGTGTCTATTACCAGGCCTGCAGACTTCACAGGACTCCACTTACATCACAGAAATGAGTACTTGGGACTTCACTAAAGACGTGATGTCTGTGAAACTTGATTTACTCGAGACTTCACTGCCAAAAGACTTAATGAGATGTGAGACTTCAAAGCAACACACGCAAGTCTACAGTATAAAATAAACACGAAACAGCAGGCGGGCCGAACAAAGACATAAAAAAAATACTTTGAATAATAATTTCTGTCTGAGCATGTATGTTTTACCCACAAATTACTTCAATTATCTAGTTATTTATGAAAAATAAAATGACACCATCTCCTCCTTTAATGGGATCTGCCGGACACATGACACTGCTGGACACAAGATGTCTCCTACAAGCCCGTTCTCAGCGCACATGCACCAAGTGATTCGAGAGTCAGTATCAAGTCAATATAAACTTTCCCCCGTCTGCAACTGGTCTCGGTAAGCTGTGATTTAACAGTTTGACTTGTAATTTTCTTATGAAGACCTAAGACTTGACTTCAGCAAAGTTATATTCTAAATTTGAATTTGTGGAATTGATTATATCCTTTGACTATTTGCTGTTACAGTGGCTCCTTATCCCCCACAGGCATTGTTAAACAGTAACAAAATACTTACATTAACCCGACCCGGTCAACAGTCAAGGGTCACTCTTAGGTTTTTGGTGGGATAAGCTGAGCGCAGTGTGGTGTTGCGTGACTGGAACAAATGTATGTCCGTATCAGTTCTTGTTTATGCGCATAGAGAACAAGTGACCATTACATTACATTTTAAAAGGCTAGCTACGGGCTATGATCCCACCTCTTTGGAGTGTGTAAGCAGTCCAGGTCAGGAACTGCTTCTTTGCTTGCTGCTATAGTGGGATCAGATGACTGTACACTGAGAGTTCACGGGCCCGGGAGGAGGTGGAAAGATGATCAGAGGGCTCGGTGGGTGCAGCAGGGTCTATGATTGGTCAAATTGACCCTCCTAATGTTCTCCGGTGAGATGAGAAGTGAGAGGGGAGTGTGTCAGGGGGGAAATTATGGGCCTGTATCACTGCTCTTAAGCGCCTTGAAAAAAATGATACGCTTTTGGTTCAACACTTCACTTTTTCTTTTCTTTTTTCTTTTTGCATCAGCACTGTTTTGCGTGTCATTTAAATGCTCTCAGACAGCTGTTTCCACTGCATTTGAATTCTGTTTGAGTCACTGGGGCCGTGCAGATATCGCACAGTAAAACCTGGAGATGTCATTTCAGGATTTTGAGTCAGTATGTTTCATTTCAACTGTTTTCTGTGTTGTGTGACTATGATGTAAATGGGTAATAGATTGTAACACAACTTTCAGACCCATCACTTGCATTACATGTCTGTATTTTCAACGATTTTTAATCGCTTGAACATGTCTGAATGTTGCTTAAAATATAGTTCCTGGTCTGGTTTGAAGTCCGTTTGAGTGATATCTGTGTTATATTTCCAAGTTCTACACCGGAGAGCAGTGAGATTGACCGAAATTGAGATTGTTCTCCAAAAGACATGAAATTTAATTTGAGTGGGAGAACAAACAATAGGCAGAACATTTGGGACAATGTCGAAAAACAAGAGCAGCTGCCAACAGAACACAGTGAACTGAGTGTCCAATTTAATAGCCCAGAAGGTAAAACTAAACTCCAAATCCAAACAAAATGCTGGACAATACATATATGTCCTATTAGAATAATAAGTTAAAGTAATAATATGTCAAATAATCCTGCAGAGTTAAGTCACTTGAGTCTAAACTTTGGGCCAAATGTTAGTGCACAAATACAGATACAGAGAATCATGCACAATTTGTTGTAACTGATGTAATATTACCGTAATATAACAACATTGACCTAATAACACAACGCAGTCTGCAAGCCAGGGAAATGAATATGATGAAAAATGATTTCCAACGCTACTCCGCACTGACAGACAGGAAAAACAGACGTGTTGGCTCAGAGCCCAGAGCATGAAATGACAGCCTGAACTTCAGAGGCATTTATTTGTCATAATACTAAGCTAACTTGAGATCAGCTGATATCTGTCAACATGCTTCACCTATCATTGGAGTGATACAACACTGAGCGATTGTGTCAACAATGTTGACATCAAACAGAAACGGAGAATAAAGAGTAAAGAGAAACAGAACGCAGACCAAACAAGAAAACGAAAGAAGGGGGAAGATTATGAAGAAGTGCCAGATTCATCTTGTTTTTCAAAGGGCTCGGTTATGAGAGCGGTTATCTGAAACGAGGCGCTGGGAACGGGGTGCAAAGCCATAATTGGATGCTTGTCCCCGGCCAATTTTTCAGGGCAAATTATCAACGCATGGGTTGGATTGCTGGAACCACATTGTGGAGGTGGGAACAGTGGGAGCTTTGAGGGGCCAGCGTGACGCGCTAATAGAATCATTTAGCACACTGGGATAACGACAGCATGTGATGGATGGAGCAAAGGCCCTGCATCTGCTGGTGCTGCTGCTGCTGCTGCTGCTGGTGCCACGTTCACCCTGCTGACTCACTGTAGAGGTAGCCAGCACTGCAAAAGGTGCAGGCATCAGTCTCTCTTTCAGTGTGTGTGTGTGTGCCTATGTGTGTATCTCTGCATCTGAATATGAGTGTTTGCATGTGTCTTGGCAAAATTCACGGTCTTGTCTATCTCTGTGTGTGCGAGCGAAATGATGACTGGGCATGTTGCTTTTGGAAAGCCCGCTGCACTGTGCCATCCCGGCTTAGGGATCTCGCCTTGCGTGCCCTTCCCCTACTCCCTAAAACAAACTGTCAGTCACAGTTTGCCGCTGACCTCCAAATTTCCAAACAGGCGAGAGAGATATACTTTGGATAAGAATAACGTAAGATTTCAAGCTTTTCATCTGTTGATACAGACTGCTACACTTGCTCACCACTTCAAAGTCAGAGATTGTGGAGAAAATTGGAATAATTAAAGCGCTGCATGCTGCCATTGTCATTACTGTAGCGCGGTAAGCGTCTACAGTTTACGTTGTGTGACTGTGTGCGTGTGCCCACACCTATAGATTAGTGAAGTGGGAGGAGTTACGCCAGGCTGGGATCTGAAATTAAAAAAGTCTTTGGTGCACAGGCGGATGGCAGTTAATGCTGTTTGAATCATCAGTGCAAAAAAATAAGTTTTTTTTTTTTTTAGGTAAAAAGTTTGTTACAAGAATGAGAAACCAAGTCCAAAAAAAAAACAACCACCAAGTTTTAAAATGTTGTACGCACTCGGCCGAAGCTTGGGATCGTGCCCTGTACAATTTTGGATAAAGTCAGCTTACAACAAAGAAATTTACTACAGCTCTGATTTTGCATGCCGGCATTGTCACCACACCAAAGGCCAGCAAGGCCAGCTGTCCCCACAGCATTTACAGCCATTTGTTCCCGCAAAGTGTCAGAAAAATATAGAAATTCTGAGAAACGGTCTTGAAACATTGGAAAGAACATAATATCCATGAGCCATCCATGCTGCTATTTTTGAGATTTTCTTTTTGGTGAAATGTGCACTGACGGGAAAAGGAAATGAGAAAATACTTCCTGTTATATAAATACTAGCTGTTTGAATGGTGGCAATCGATTCAAAATTAAATTCAAATATTCTGTTATGGTCATTTAAATCATGAACTACAACTTGCCTCAACCTAAGCCTGCTGTGATATTACTCCACTCCATCTTAATCCATCTGTTGTAAAAACAAACTTATCATGTTCATAGGCAAATGTAAAAGCTCAGATGAACCCAGCATGCGACTGTGTGCAGGACCTCAAACTCGAGGGTTGTATGTGCTATAGTTGGCCTAAAGCCAGTCCAGGAGGGAGGACATTTTTATTACATGAAATCCTCTCCATGCAGGAGGTGAGGTAGCCTGGAGCTGTCAAGAGAGGTTCTTGTCCACCCCTGCATGGTGCACACTGCAGCACTATGGGAAGCACGGCCTTCCCTGCGCATACAAACACACACAAAAAGCTCATATGTGTATTCAGCGCTCCACTCGCAGATAAGGATACACATTCTCACAAAAAAAAAAAAAAAAAAAAAAGACAGCCTTGAACACATGCACATAGAAAGAAAAGGGGGTGGAGGGGGGTTGGTGGAGGAGGAGGGAGTGGTGCAAGAAAAGGGAGAGAGCGAGAGAAAGGGCAGTGGGAGAAAAGTGCAAGATAAAGAGAGTGAAAGAAGGGCTTCACAAACAAAAGAAAAGTCAGTTACACACAGGGAGCGAGGAGAGCGGGGAAAAAAGCGCTGAAAAACGAAAATCAGCAAAAAAAAAAAAAGAAGAAGAAGAAAAAGGGGGGTGCTCAGAGAGGGAAGGGGGAAAAAAAAAACCTTGCCTTCAGCCTCTGAGTGGGAGGAGTGAGAAGGAGCGGCAGCAGAGGAGAGGGAGGACAGAGAGAAAGAAAGAAAAAAGAGATATATGGAGAGAAAAAGAGAGAGAGACAGCAGAGGAGGAGGAGGAGAGTGTCAGGGCTAGGGGTGATTAAGCCTGGGGTCTCCTCTCTGCAGAGACACGTGCGCAGACTTAATCAAGTCGACGCCAGCCAACCACATTTCCACATTACTCCCTGGCCGCCTGCCTGACAGGTCCGAAAAAGAGAGGGAAGGGAAGAGGAGCGAAAGGAGTCCGCCCTGCCCTACACACCCACCCGCTCCTCCTTCTCCTCCTCTACCTCCTCCTCCTCTTCCCCGGCTTCTACTACCCCCAGGCCCCCGGAGCGATGCCAGAACACATGTAAGCGGCAGTTGGAGGGGAGTGGATGGGTGTAAGTTAAGGAGCAAAGAGCAGAAATACTACTGACTCCACCAAATTAAATGTTATTAGCTGGGAGTACCTACTACTCCCCCCTGCAATCTTTCTGCTCTTTTCTGCATGATAAAATCAAATTACGGAGGGAGAGCACGAAGAGTAAACACACAAAACTGTATAAAACTGCATCTTCATGCGTTGCAATGAAGATTCTTTTGCAGAAATTTGCACCGTATCGGTTATTCATTTCACGAGTTACAGTCATACTGCAGTTATGGAAGTGTAGTAGTGTTTCTGCGGTCTCGGTATTTCAAAAACATTTCTGAGAAGATGCTTGAATGGTCATAGTCAAGCATGACGTGAATGAGCGTGATTATGTTTCTCTTTTAGTCACATTACACACAAACACTCATACTGAAAATACACAAAGTCCACACCCTTCACTGCACTCAGTTTCATAAACTCATTTGTTTTTCTTCTTTATATCCTTTCCCTCTAAAGAAACACTGTACACCTTCTCTTCCCTCTCGTTTCTCCTCTGCTGCTACTCCGATTTCACGTTCGCGCTCTGTTTTTTTTTTTTTTCTCTCTCTCTCTCTCTCTCGCGCTCTCTCTCTCTCTCTCTCTCTCCTCGCTGGAGGCCAAGTGGGTCCGGGCCCAAGGTGGGGTATAGCGATGTCATTTAATAAGCAGCTTAACTTCAGCACACACGCCACAGAGAACGACCTGCACAGGCATCTACACTACAAAAAATGTCCGATCGAGACTTTTTTTTTTTGAATCAGAAATACCTGTGTGTGAATCTATCTCTGCATCAGAGCAATGGCATCAAGAACTGACACAGGAGAAGGCTTTCAGCCGAGGAGGGAAGCTAAGAGCACATTTGTCAGTGAGGAAAATTGCTCTTCATGTACAGTACTGTATATATTTAGCCTTTGCATTTTTTGCAGTGGAGCTCAGTGTTATTTCACAACAATGAGGCCTGCTTACAGCATTTCCAGTAATGGGTCAACTTCTAATCTCCTGGAGTGAAAGTCCCCGATAGAGATGGAAACAGAGAGACATTTGGTTCCACGCTGCTGTTTCTGAACAACTACTGAGGTGTAATTTCAACGTATCAACGAAACAAGGGCCAGCCTGTGCCAGTCTAATCTCTTAAAATTATGCACAGGTGGTTTGGTGATAAGGTTAGGTGTAGATACAGTGTGTGTGCGTGTGAGTGTGTGTGTGTGTGTGTGTGTGTGCACTTGTGTATCCCCTGGCACCATATCAAGCACAAAGCTCAATCCTAAACATATGCGTGCGAGTGTGTGTATGTGTGTGTGGGTGTATGTGCGCACAAACACACAAGGGGGGCCTTCAGTGGTCTCCTCTGACCTGTGAGTGAGGGCTAATTAAGTGAAGGGAGATGACAATGAACAAGGGCCTCCCATAGGCCAAGCCATCACTCAGGCCTGCTGTAATGAACACCCACCTACAGGTGTGCTGATCCCTAGACAAGTCCACACACACACACACACACACACACACACACACACAGACACAGACACACACATACAGTCACACACACAAAAATACATCCTTTAACACATAAGGCTGCATACTCAAACGTGCTTCCATATGTGCAGTACATTATTAATGCATGCACACACGTGTTAGCAATACACCAGAAAAAAAAAAAAAAAGCAGTTTGCATGCAGATGTACTGGTTAAAACACAGCAACACACTGACACAAACACATACGGACAAGCGCACACGCTGACATTTTGGAGTTTCAGCAGCTCTGCAGGCTTCTGGGGTGTGTTTTGCCGAGGGTTGTCACAACTGCAGTGCTGACAGCTCATTGGGGAAGAGTCAGAGACGGGCATAGACTCCCTAACATCTGTCACCTGGTCGGCTAGACATCGAGACTGGTTAAGTGTTATGTGAACTTCAAATTAAATCTTGTTGCACTAAACAAGCCACACAGCCTTACTGGATATTTTCCGTTTACTTATGAGACACCCGAAGCCCTGTATTTTTTTTTCTCTATCGGAAAGGCGGTATCGTTTATCATATATGGTATTTTTGACTTGATGAACGTTCCCAGGAAATGGTAACCAAATCTACCCTGTACGCCTTGATGTTTTCATTTCACATTTCAATTTAGAATAATCTGCTGCATGAATAATGTTACCCAAGCAGCTTTCCTTTACGGCAAAACACAACTTAAATGTATTCCCCTCACAGATTAAGACCAGGTCTCCCCTGCTGACAAGCCTTTTCCATTTCCAATGAATGATTAAACTTCACCATTTCATTTCCTAGAAACGTGCCAGGTTGAGTGCCATGGCTACGCCTGGAGCCAAACTTCTCCCCGCGTTTCATGGGCTTAATTAACGGACTCTAATTGCTTCTGAAAAGAAATAAATAAGGCAGCCAGCGGAGCGCATCCTACTGTTAACGGATTATTTCCTCTCTGAAAACAATAACAAAATGTTCTGGTTTGTTCCCCGGGGGCCAGTTAAAGATTCTCGGCTTCGATATTTGTTACAGGCGGGTTATAAATGTAGAAGTTGGTCTTCCTTGAGTCCTCCGGAGATGTGTGCCTCAGAAATGATACTGAAAAGGAGATTGAGTGGAATGAGCACTCATTTGTTCTGAAACGTAATATTTTCCCATGTCACAGTAGTCATCCGTAAAATTAACCCTGGAAAAACATTACCGAAATATGGAAGTCTCTCCAACTTTGATGAGTTTGAAGCTCGCACAATCCCTACTGGCACAATCACTATTCAGCATGTAATGAGAAAGGCCTCGAGCCAAAATAAAGGCAGTCCATTCAAAAGAACATGTTTTCCCCCCCTTCTTCCCCAGCCTTTCGAGTACTGTGACGACAGGAAATGAGTCTCGACATCAAAGTCCAAGGAGGAAGTGACTCTCTTCCCCTCCTCTGTGTGGAGTTGTCAACTACACCTGACACATGATGGGAGCACACACACGTACGTGTACAAGTACACCGCCAAGCCATTTTGTTTCCATCCTCTCGCATAAACCCCAAACTATGATATCACCCGATGGTGTAATGGCAGGTCGGAGGCCACAAACACCTCAAGATTTCTCAGAGGCCCGCGAGAAGAGCCGTTGGACGTTTTATACGGTGGGAGAGTTTGCATTTTGTGGGGGAGGCTCGTCATGTGGTGGAATGCAAATATTTAGCTTGCCCCTGGTATATAATGAAAATTACACAGTACGACAGGAATACCTGTGTAGCTACCCAGGTGATCGCCAGCCTGGCTCCATCCACCAGGACGTAAATATAGTAATTACACACAAGCCTCATGGGCACAAAGGGGAGTCAATAAAGACGTCTTATTGGTTGTTACTGGTCAATGATTCATGACTAAAAATGAACTCGTGCTGGCACGGCAAGCATGTGGATGACATAACCAATCGCGGAGGCCATGAGAATGTTTCTCCGAGATTTAGGGCAGACGTAAATATTTGTTGCTCTGCGATAACGAGCAGGGGATTTATTTGAGTGGGAGACACAACAGACAAGAGTAGGGTCAACAATACTGCTCAAGGAGAATAGACCCGGGGTTCACACTCGGAAGACGAAGAACGTGTGTTTGTCTGCGTGTGTGAGGAGTTGCAAAAGGTTGCACTGTAGCCATTTTCAGGCAACCCTCCTGATCCCGTATGTCACTGAGACATGCTCATACATCCCACTGTGTAGCTAACTGTAACTAGTGAGAAAGAAAGGCCTCTGGCCATGCAGACACGAACACCACCACTGTTTACATAGTGTAGTCTGACAGTATGTACAGTGGCAGACAAAAAAAAAAAAAATGGAAGAGAAAACTTAAGAACAAGGACATGGTGATATATAGGTGGAACAAAAAGAGAGCAAAGGAGTTATGAATTGACAAAACAAAACAAGATAGAGGAAGGGAAGGAGGGAGGGAAGGAAGAAGAGGGACAGTGCCCCCTACAGAGGACAGAAAACTGTAACTGCAGTGACCTTGACACTGCGTGAAAGAGATAGAGGGAAAAAATAGACAGAAAGAGCTGTGCATGCTGCGTCTGATGCAACGACAGATGGATATTACTATATCAACAAGAGTTAAATAAATATATATATGTGTACATAAAACTGCTTACAAACAGTTCATCCGTCATTCACGGTGAGTGATGAGAATTCGACATGTTGAGTTGCACAGAAAGAAGTTATTCCAAATGTAAACAGATGATGGAGGCTATTTTGATTTTCACGCACGCTTACACTCACTTGGACTTTCTTCCTTTTGCACATTTTTCATGTATTAACCAGGCCAGTATTTGAGGTGCAGGTCTAAGAGAAGAAAAACTCTCTCTCCTTGTGTCCACATGTGTCTTTTCTTCATGTGTGCACACTTGTGTATTTATGTGACTTATGTGCATGTCTGTGCAGTGATCGCTGTGAGTGTGCGTCGGAGCTGTGCTGTGTGAGTGTTTAAATGGATTTTCCAGAGGCCTACAATACCGGTGCCATGTGTGAGAGGTTCTTTCCCTCGTATATTGGCCATGACACCCTCCCTCCCTCACTGCACAGCATGGCAGCCAGCAGCACCTGCTGCACCATAAACACACCTGCAACGCAGTAAAACCATGGAAACAGCCTGCATGGAAAAATAATTCACAATAGAATACAATGCAATATATAGAGACAATAAGAGACAAGCACACGACTGCACTCAGCAAGTTCTTGGCCCACATTTAGGCTTTATAGCATGCTTTTAGTGTGTTTTTCCATCCAAACAGCATAAAATGTAAATACAATTCTACATTCAAACAGAAAGGAGAATGTTCCGGGGTCATAAAAAGAAGATGATCAGCTAGAGATGAGCTCCAGCCTATAATAGACTCTACTGCAGAGAAACTTTGTTTTGGTTTTCAATGACTAAAAACAACAAATCGGCCTAAAAATTATATGTATAGCCTGCATTCGGTCAACACACAGTTGTGCTGCACAGCCTCCCTGCTCCCCTTGCCAGCAGAAATGTTGACCTCAGAGTTTTCTTTATTCTGGACTCCTTGTAGTTTTGGAGCTGGCATTCGTCTGCACAAAGGACTGCTCTAACTCAATGGAGGTGGAATGGATATTGAAGCAGCTCATTTCCTCTTCAGTTCCCGTCGTGTGAGAATTTCTTGCTATCAGTCAAGGATGAGACAGATCCAATCGTGTCAGAGTCCAACAGGAACTAAGTCAGCCAAAATACGGTTGAAAATGTAAAAAATGTCCTCTTTTTTGTGTTTTTTTTTTTTTTTTCTTTTTTTTGGAGGAGAAAATGTGGAGGAGATTAACCTCACTTTCCCGGCATCTTCCTCATGTCAGTAGAGCTGGTTTAGTGGAGCAACTTTTTTCCAAGTTTGTCTTTCAAGATTCTCCTTGCTTTCAAGGCTGTCACCGGTTCAAGTGTTGATTTCTTTTTTCTAAATCAAAGGTTGTCTTAGCCTTTTTTTAAGGGTGCTGAAATGAATGACCACACATGTATAAAGCTAACCTTTTGGAGCTGTAAGACTGTACTTGAGTACAGTGGATCTTGATGCTAACATCTGCATGTTTTCAGCGCTAACATGCTGATGTTTCGCAGATTTAATGTTTGCCATGTTCGCTGGCGTCATTTAGCATGTGAGAGTCATTACAGTCACCCAGTGGACACACAAATGTCTGCACTAGGGCTGTCAAACTGTGACGATCTGTTCAAATTCAAAATGGACAGTCTAAAAGCACCGCAGGCTGACTGAAGACGTTCAGCAGTGGACATTGTTAAAGTTCACCATTATTATCAGCAAACTAAGCTAAGAAATAAAAATAGAAGAGGACACTCGCGAGCAAAGCTAATCAGGAAACCGTAACTGTGAAACATCTGAGAAGCAGTCTGTGGAAGTATTTGAGGTTCTACATTGTAGATGGCCAAGAAAGATTAAGCGGTTTGCCGACTTTGTAAAAAGTAGCTGCCTTACTCTACAACTACAAATCTGAGGACTGCCCTGCTAGCTTGCCACCCAAAAGGCAACGGAGCCACCGGTAACAAGAAAACTTCGTCTGACTGCTTACTTTTCGCCATAATCAACCTCAGTGAGGACACAAAGTGTACATACAGTATAGACTGAACCTGACCCCTGGGTATGCACTGCGCTGCACGGATTGCATTTGAAATAATCTGAAATAAACATGTTACTTATTTTAAAAAAAAAGCAACAGCTCGTCTGAACCACGTTTCATGACAACCCATCCATTAGCTAATGAGCTATTTAAGTCAGGGTCAAAGTGGTGGACTGACCAGCCAACCCACAGACCGACATTGCCCTCCCTGGGGTCACATCGTTAGCTTACATTACAACAATGGTGACGGCGCCGTGAGCAAGCTGCCAGTGGCTCCTTCTTTTTTTTATTTTTTTCACCTCATCATCAACATTCTCTGGCTGCTGTTTACATTCCCCCAGATGCAAATTTACATTTAAGTATACATGTATATAAATAAAAAACATTGTTTGATTATTATTTATTATATTTTATTCTCTTTTAAATGTAATATTTCTTTACATATTCTATGTTGTGTGTAGCCTGAAGAGACAACATGATACAACTCTGTGTTGTTTGACAAATAAATGACCTTGATTACTTGAAAAAAGAAAACTTATGAATGAGATTTAATAATATAACCATTTGTTCAGAAATACACTTTTTTTCTCACTTGAGGGCAAATCAATGAATCCAGCTAGTTTAACTCCATGATAGAGTGTCATACTTTTCCCCCACAGCTTTTGAATATGTCCAGTTTGTTTTGGAGTGGTTGCATTGTGGTTGCATTTCATGCTCACCTACTAGATACTTCAACAGCTCCATGCGAGTGTGTTGAGGAACAGTGTTCAGCTCGCATTTACATGTTGGCCTCATTCTTTGCATCTCACAGCAGCTGCCATGTGTGGAGCTGGCAGTGGACTCTTTTAAATAAGCAAATCGTGTAGCATGCGGGCGCCCGAAGACAGCTGTCAATAAAGAACACGAGTGGGCTGGAAAACTGCATCACGGTGTAAAAAGACGTTGGGAGGAACCCAGCAATGAAACTACCAACCGCGCTGCCCTCCCTCGCTGCACCGTGACTAACTAGCTTGTAAACCGCACCCAAACTTTTGACAGCTTTGCGTATGAACACACATGTGCCTCGTAACAATTAAACATAAATGAAGGAACGGAAGGAAAAAAAAAAAAAAACGAGGGGGCAGAAATCCCACAGCTGCTCGGTTGGGGATGATGTTTTAGTCTTTTTTAAGAAAGTGTTGTTAAAGGAAAAGCAAGAGGAAGATAGCTGTTGGGTTCAGTTGTAATGGTGTGATTAATTTTGGATGTTTATTTGAGTTTGTCACACTGACGGGATGGGTGACAGGTGCTGAAAGCAGGTCCAAGTGTGGACACTGGATGATGGTTTGCAGATGATGGCTTCTTTTTCCAGAACCCCTAGCAACTGGACTGAGCCCAGTTGGCTGGCTGAAGGCAGTAATGGGAGTGTTCCTCCTCCTCCTCCTTCTCTTGCGTTCTCAGTTTATTCCTTTCCTTCTTTCTTTTCCTCTCTATTCCTTTCAGCCTCTCCTTTTCCTTCTCTCGGTATCCATCTCTCTCCCTCTTCCTACCCCCTCCACCCCAGCCACCCGCTCCAACTACTTTGGAAGGGCCTAATAGGACTCAAAGCTGGAAAGGAAAATATGGACTTGAGGAAAAAAAAAAAAAAAAAAAGGCTTGTTGCCTCTCAAACATCAGGGCTTTGGCTGAGTAATCTGATACAATCATACCCTGTGTCGGTGATAAATAGGAACAACTTCTGTCATGTGTCTCTTTCACCGGGGACAGAAAAAAATACATTCCCACCCTTTCAAAATGTGTAATGTGTACCATAATAGTGTGTGTTTCTGTGTGTGTGTGTGTTCTGTTTAATGCAAGGATACATGTCACAATTAACTCCACGTGGAACCTCCCATGTGTGTGTGTGTGTGTGTGTGTGTGTGTGTGTGTGTGTGTGTGTGTGCATGTGTGTGTATGAGTGCCATGCCTTCTCAGAGCTCTGCAGGTCCTCCATTAAGACCAGTCAGTCAGCCAGTTAGTCATTAGGAGCTGGAGTTGTCACTAGTGGGCCTGAAGGTCATTCATCACCTAACAGGCTCACAGGATAGGGACATGGGGAGCTCCCACTCTGCCAGACACACACACACACACACACAGACACACACACACACACACACACACACACACACACACACACACACACACACACACACACACACACTGCAGACCATATCTACAGATGGAAAAAGGCACCAGGAGGTTTGGTACAGGGAAGGCAACTTGAGATGTTTGCATGGATAAGACACGAGAGACAAAAAAAATACACTCACGTTAATAATGCATAAGCACTTAGTCATTCAGACTTTATTTTGTCTTTCTTTAAGATGTTGCAGGTTTCTGTCCCGTCCTTGTGATTTTTATTGTACATGTAACAATACTTGCTACATAATAAAAAATAATAATAATAAAAAAAGGCTTTTTTACAAGGCCCAGGCTTGTCAGTGGAGGGAGAAGGTGCAAAGAACCACATTAATATCCAATATCACAATGCTGCTCGAGGCCCATTTTTTATGATAATTCATCGCACATGATGGCATACTTCTGCTTTTAAAACAATTAAACGCTTTCATTTGCCTGCCAGTCAAGTTCCTGCTGCCCTCTCGGCCGTAACCCACAGAACAAAAGACGAAAGGCCGATGCTGTTAGCAGAGAGTTAGAGCTACAGCGAGTGCTGAAAGGAGAATGCAGCGTTTCCAAACAAACGCAAACATGCATGTGTGGGTCTTTGCGTGCTATATGAGAGCATGGTAGTGTTAAAGCTTTATCTATAGGCCTACGAGCTGAATCTTCCCCCGTGCTGCATACACTGTATATCTGAGCCACAGTTTGAGACAAAACACCTTCCCTCACTTCATTTTCATTGTGGTTGATTGTGAAACTTTGGCAAAAAGTGAACATAATATCAGTTTGAAAGTTCCCTCTGCGTGACTGGGGCTGGTGGGAGCTGAGATTTGAACCGAATATATCACAAGTCCCTGATTTAATCTTATAATAGTCGGCTTTAATGTCCAAATGCAAGACATGTGTGGCTTTGCTTTGGTTCGCTCACTCTGGCCACGTAGTACAATCTCCCAGGGCAAGACCCAGGAAAGGGAATTTGCATTGGAACTGAAGCGTTCATGCTAGTTTAGTTTGATGCTAATTAGCCGAGACATTATAAGCACCCTTTGGTTAGTAGATTTAGAGGCACTGTTATGGAAGATGAGCATTTAGAGAAATATATGTTTGATAAATGCTTGACAGTGAGATGACACTCGCTGAAAGGGTCGTGAAAAACACGGGATTGAGTCATTTGAGGAAGATTTTACATCAGCACAGCTCTGGATCAAAACAAACTGAACGGATACAAACATCACTGTGATGTTATTTTGGGATCCATCCAGCTGAACTCTGAACTGCTCTAAAACAAACAGTCATAAGTGCATCTCTCCCACTTTGTTGCTAGAAATTGATTTAACACACACACACACACACACACTCACAAACATAGTTACTGTTGGTGGTAGCTCACATGTTCTCACACACTCGCGCACACACACACAGGGCTGCAGCAGTGGGAGTGTTGTGACTGGGATAGGAAGAGCGGGGATTTATTTAAAACAACAAACCCAGGGGAGCCTCATTTGATATGGACGGTGATATGGATCCTTCTCTCTTCGTCTGTCGCGTTGGGGCCCACGGAGCTCTAACCTCGCTCGCTGTCGCATCTCCTGCTGAAACTGTTTAAAACAACCACCATAATACCAACACGACGGCGACGCATTTCCTTTTGTCTGTGTGTGTGCAACACGATGTCATGCCGTGTCCTTTTGTTTGGAGTTATGCTAAATGCTTTCACCCTCATCCGCACATGGAATATCCCATACAGCTTGATTTATGTCATATCTTTAATGCAAAGCTGTCACTGCTGTAACCAAAATGTGTTGTTATTAATATTAGAGTGCCAGATAGCCGTGGTCGAACGTACTCACATCTTCCACTTGAGTAAAAGTGCGACAGCATGGAAATACTATGTTACAAGTAAAACTGCATTCAAACTGTAGTCCAAACAATATTAATATCAAAGTATACTTGTTTACTTATATAATATATATTATATTTTTGGGTTATGATTATTGTGCTTCACTTGCAACTGGCAAAGGTGGAGCTAATTTTAGTTACCTAACACACTTTTGGGCAGCTGCACAAACTGCTCGGCTCTTCTCAGTTTAAAACATATTTTATACATATTTATATTGTTTATATTTTTAATACTTGATCGTGTTATCTTTCTTACACTCCAAAATGCAGTTTTATTAAAGTACAGCCTCGTGCAGACTGAGAAAGAAACTGTATGCATGCCTTCATCACTACCAGCCTGCAATACTCTGGTCTGACCAAAATAAGCCTTAGATAAATTGCAGATTATCCAGAATGAAACAGCACATGTGCAAGCCAAGTCAGGAAGGAAAGCACGAATTTCTTGTCTGTTTTTAAGTCCTTTCATTGCCTGCCTGCTTCTCTTTGAATAGACGTCAAGATCTGTCACTTGACAGATTAGCACCTGCTTATAAATCTGTCAGTCTTGTAAGGTATGTCCCTTTCAACTCAGTCTGTTCCTGTGATACCAGCCTGATAGTTGTTCATTAGGCCAGGACAACAACCTCTGGTGAAGCTGCTTTTTTGGTCCAAAGTTTCATGCATACTTTTTCAGATTTCCATTTAAATACTACATCGAACCTGAGCAACTTCCAAATGTGATTGTTTGTGGATGAGATATGAGTTGCAGTGTGCTCTAACTAACCTGGCAGGTTATGTGAAGCCATAATGTATAAAGATCATCTGCAGTGTCACTCACACAATAACAGACCTCCTCTCGGAGGGGATTATCCAGTGATAACAATGTGGCATAGTCGCAGCCAACAACGATCCCCTTGACCTAACTGCGTGGTTTTGCACAGCGTGTGACCGGATGGATTCCTTTTTGTCCCCACAACAGGAATGGGACAGAAAGCGGTATGGGAATGAGGAGGGGAAGTAGGGATTTCAGGTCCACATCCACTGTTTCCACCTCGCTGGCTGTGGGAGAGTTATTGCAGCTACTAAGTGCAGCTCTGGTTGGAACTGGTTAGGGATTGACTACGATAACAAAAGAAACACTGGTGGCAGTATTGACAATGGTAATGACGGTCATAATGAGTATGAGAATAATGAAGAAGCAAAAAAATAGTTCCACTTATTGCATGTAAAGTTTAGATAGAAGCTGTGGATGGGTCTAATTTTAGACATAATAATAAATTCTAACATTAATTAGCTCAAAGTAGATGCTCAATTCATAAATTCCTGCAAACTTTAACATAACCAGCACTGACTATGTGACCTGCCATGATTTTTCAGACAGTGCAGACAGCCATCAGCCATCAATAAGCTGTCATGTCAGTGTATTCCCAACTTAATATGAAGTGAAGGGGGTACAGAAATAAATACTACTACTACTAAAGAAGTCAGACAAAAACAAATCAAACACAGCACAGTCCATTCAGAATTTCTACATCAAATAGCAGGAAAACACACTTTAATTATTCTTGAATTAAAGTAAAACATTACTCATATTTAGAATAAAATAAAAGTTATGTAAAAATGTATAAAATGCATTATATGAATGCAAATATTTGACCAGAATAGGTGCATTTAGATGTAAGCCCTGACTGAACTATTACTGTACTCAATCCTTCTTGAGCACTACTCTTTGGAGAGCAGGCACATCCTGGATTAGGCCTTACACACACATTCCAACACACAGACACACACTACAGATGCCCTTTCCACTGGAGTGGGCAGCCTGTCTGTCACTCTACATCCACTGAATTGGAGCGAGGACATTCATAAAAGATCTGGTCTCATGACGAACAGGAGAGGTTTGAACTGGCAGCCAAGAGCCACTGACTGCACTTCCTGCCTCTGTACATGTGTTTTGTTAGGTGCTTTTTCTAATTATACTGTGTGTAAACCTCTGTAGTACATTGTGTAGTGCAGGCGTGCATGTGTGCACGTGTGCATGTGCGTAAACGCTTGTCCGTGTGTGCATTCTGGTTGTGTAGGAGAGTTCACATGAGGCTGGCGGGGCCCTCCAATGCCAGTGTGTCTGAGTGGAAAACCCCAGCACAATGGGACCGCAGCCGGGACTTCAGACTGGCCCAACGCCACCACTAACAGAGCAATGAGTGTGTGTTTGTTTGTGTGTGTGTGTCTGTGTGTGTGTGCATGTACATGTGTGCAAGGAAAGAAAACTGATCATACTGTCAATCAGTGGCAGACGATTTAAGTCTGTTTTTCTGTATATCCGTCTTTGATAAACACATGCACAGTGCTATGGCTCAGCTGGAGGACCATAGCAAATAAAGGAAGCACGCACGAGAGATTAAAAGAGAGGAATTATTATGTTTAGCAAATGTATCAAAAATGTTAGCAGGGAAACATGGTGCAGACTTACTAAGACAAAACTAAATTAAGTACATGACCCAGGGGAGATGGAGCCCATAGACGACAAGAATAGCTTGGGTTATATAACCTAGAGAGAGTGGACAGCTCCCTTCAGTTCCTTGATGGCCTCCAGCTCCAGGCACAGAGGCCCTCGTAAAGAAAGTGTCCTAATCGGTACCCTGGCCACCAGTTACTGTTAACATAAATTTGAATATTAAAGATTGCATGTATTAGTCTGTACTTTCACACTCACTCGGACTAGCTCACAGGTTAATTGTGGCTTTGTGCATGTTACCAACTTACAGACTCACTATGGTGGACAGACAAAGAGACGATACAAACAATTCTTTAGCACCGTCCCCTGATATTGCATGCTCCGAGGAATCTGACTAGCCAAACTCATAGTGCGTGTCACTGGGCACTCCTTAAACACTTCAGGATACTGTATCTCATTTTCATCTAGTCCACTACTACCAAAGCGGCACCAGAACAAGTACCAGGAGTGCTGTCTGATCAGATTAGACAAATAAGTGCCCAAAATGTTGACACCAACCAAACAGAGCAGGATGAATGAAACACATTACTTCAGTCTCAAATGACTCTGAACGAAGCACAAATTTAAGCACTGGCATCTGAAAAATGGAAGAATATAAAGTGAGCAGCCTAACTTTACTGGTGTGCAAACGAGGCATGCGATCAACTGTAAATTGATGAATTGTAAATTCATATATTGAACATCTAACTGCCTCTCCTAGATGCATTCTGGGAATCAACCAAAACTTATGCTCCCAGTCCGGCAAAGCAACCAGCAAGCTGGCAACCTTGCGACGACCGGGAACATACTGCGGGGGCCAACTGCTCCAACCCCTTTCACCACACACTCATTCGTAAACAAGCAAATCCCAAATGGGAAACTCGGTCAGCTCAACACAAAGCTCATCTTCCCTTGTCCCATCCCGACTTTGCAGAGGGGAACACATTTGCATAGGCAAAAAATAATCCCCTCACCTGACGGCCCCAGAGAAAACAGGAAAAAAAAAAATCTTCACCTGCCTACAAGCTTCTAAAAGCAGTGCAAACATTTGACAGTGACCCGCTAACTGCTGTAGATGTGGAGATATTGCTAGAACGGCAGTGATTTCCAAGTTAAATGATTGTGAGTGGTACAATGAGTTCCCTCTGAACAACAGATGGTGCCAATATGGGCTGGTCACAGTACCAACTATGCGTGAGATGGGCTACGCGCTTTTGGAGCATTTAACGTCATTGGTGTATATTATGTGTATGTGTGTGTGTGTGGTCTGGTCATGTGTTGTCAGTCTGTGTGCCTATCACAGGACACCTGCAGTTACTACGATAGGATCAGACCTCTTGTTGGGGCCCTGGTGGGTGTATAAGTGTGTGTGTGTGTGTGTGTGTGTGTGTTTGTGCTTACGAGTGCACATAAGCTCAGCTTAACAGATGTTCCCTGTCTATCTGTCCATCTCATCAGGTCGAGTGGCAGCAAAAATGTGCTAGTTCCAACTCATCCCCACTTGGGTTGTTATGCTGCAGCCTCTTAATGTAACTGTAAGTCAGCTTCAGCTAAAGTAAACAGCAGTGCCCTGTCCTGCCTCGAGGATTCATAGCCCGGAGCCCAAGGGAATGAAAAAGGGTCTATTGCGCAACTGAACACTACAGCTGTGTTGCAATAACCTGTATATTGCAACGCTGTAAAGAAATGTAATAAAGTTTTAGTATACAGGTTCATTTATGTAAACATATGCTGAGCGAATGCTTTCTAGATTAACACTAAAAATATAAAAATAAAAACTAATGCAAGCTACGCTGATGCTATGCACTAAAAAAAGCATATAAAATGTAAAAATAATAGCCACTATAAATTAAAACCAGTCCCAAAAAGCTGCCCCAGCCTTGTGTGATGTGGTAGTAACACAAAGGTAGATTAGAGAGAGGTCAGAGAGGTTAGGCAGGCAGGTTTGTGATAAGTAGGCCTGTGGTTTAAATACCAAGAAAGGCATAATTTGGGTGGGGGAAAGTGAATGAGTAACACTTTCCCTTCTTTAGACAAGGTACTTTGGCCGCAGCTGCTCTAGTAGAGTAAAAAGTGGCACAGTGGCAAAAAGTGTAGCTGCTGTGGTTGTACCGGGCGGCTCCTTAAGTGTGAATGTGTGTTACTGAATGAATGAGAAGAGCACATGTTCCCAGTAAAAGTGTCTCGGGCAGAAGTTTAAAAAAAAAATCAAAAACAACACTTTCTCGGGAATTAAAGACTAAAGCCTGCTATCAAAAGACACTTGAGTAAATGGTGTCCTTTTTAGTTCTTCGAGTAAAAAGCAGGTCGCAAGACTGGTTAAAGTTTCCTTTAAATGTTCGCAACTAACTAGTGCAACCAGAGCCTTAATCAAAGAGGCTTTGATATAATATTAATGAGGATCGTGACTCACATGGATCACTGTCTCTGGCTCCCAGCTGTTTGTGCGTGCATGTGTGTGCATATTTTAGTGTGTGTGTGTGTGTGTGTGTGTGTAAGTATGTGTGCCTATTCTGGCTGGTACTATTTGCCTCCCTGTTTTCCTCCCTCCCAAAAGATTAATCACCCAGATGTTTCCTTGTTTTGCTGTTGGCTCTTTCTCACATTATATATCAAACAGAAACATCTCTCTCTCTCTCTCTCTCTCTCTCTCTCTCTCTTTCTCTCAACCTCTCTCTCTCTCTCTCAACCTCTCTCTCTCTCAACCTCCCTCCCCCATAGGGCAATGTGTTTTTTGTTAATGGGCATGTATTGAGTGGAGGCGGACCGGCAAGAGTAAGATTTCTTTTCCACTTGCAGTTTGATTTCAAACAGACACGTCTTATTAAATTACAACGCTTTCGAGAAGATTTGTCCTTTTCAAGGAGCTGGAGTGCACAGTGACTGTCACTTCTTTACTGTACGTGCTTTTGTTTTGGAAAATATGAATTTCCAGAGTCTGGTTCACAGGTGTCTAATCGTGTGTTCTGATTGACTGTCATCCCCATATGGGGAGGTTAAAAGTGTTAAATGAAATACAGGACAAAATCCACAGTCCTAGTTCTGTGCAAAAAAAGAAAGCATTATTAAGTTCAGTCAAAGCTAATACGTTACAAACAGACTGAGTTAGCCAAATCTCTGCCCTGACTGGCAATTTTGAGAAGCTACACGTGACTACACGTGACGCATGAGCAAGCAAACACTGTCCTGAAAACGTAAAGAGGGTTAGGGGGAATTTATACTAAAAGATCTGAAAGATTTTGTGTCTGCTGTCACGTACCCATTATGTACTTGTGACAAACGACCTGTTACGTGTACCTCTCGTTAACAGTTAATTGATAAGTGGCTCATAAAAACTACACACATGCAACCCATGTAAAAAGCTTTAACATGGCGTTATCGTGTGCACATTTTCCTGCATTCATCAGCTTTTTTTTCACGACAATCCCACCTGTGTGAGTACACAATGACAAGGTGCCACACGGTTTGGTACGGGGACAATAGTGAGGCCTCAACTCAGACTGGAATATTAGTTTTGAAATTTTAGATGTAACAAGAACTGTGTATCCATCCTAAAACTACCTAGACCTCATTTTAATCTTTACTCTAAACCTGAGTCTAACTCACCACACCCTCGGATGGCACTTTGAAGCAGCAAAATGTCCTCACTTTTAAAGTCTGAAATTCAATTTGGTCCCCACAAAGACAGACCTACTACAGACCCAAACACACACACACACACACACACACACACACACAGGTATAACTCTATCCTGTAACTCAATCCTGACCCCCTGACACTTAGGCCACCCTGTAACACTAGACAAACCTATGCACATAATACACACACATGTACAGAGACACACACGATTTGCACAGCATCTCTGTTAGCTGGCTTGCAGCATATGCAGGGCTGGTGCTGTGAAGTGAACAGGCTCTTTTCCTATACAGCCACCGGCCATATGGTGGCCAGGGGCTGGCCTTGGTAATTGATGGTATCTGTCGGTCTGTCCATGGAGAGGGGCCCTGGGGCCCCGAGATGGCCGACCTAAAACATACAGAGATTCAGCATGGGGGGGTGGGTTAGTGAGAAGGGGGAGATGCTAGTGTTTCAGCCCTCCTCTTCTATTCATCCATTCATCTATACAAAGAGTTAACTCCCCCAACTCCCACACTGCAACCACAATTGTGCTCGGGCTTGCTGATAAAGGCCCTTCTCTCTCACTCTCCCTCTCTCTCTCTGGCTCTGGCTGGTTGGCCCAGACCCCCTGTCTGTGAGCTAAGGTGAGGGGCTTCAAAGCCCCCTGGCCTGGGTCTGGCCTGGCTGCCTGGTTCTGCCCCTCGCACCCTCCCCCGTCGCTCTGCTGCTGCTAAGTTAACCCCCCGAATGAGCTCTTTGATTGGGGCACAGCCAGCCAGATGGCACCCACTGGATTGGGATCACTGGGTACTGCCAGACTGAGACTGGGAGAATAAATACGACACTGGCAAGACTTCACGGGAGCCAGGGTTCTAAACTAGCTTAGACCTTTTGACTTATGGATGATTTGATCCGGCGAGCAGACAATTTGATAGTTTGAGGCTGGTCTATTCGTCTGAAAATGACCTTGCAGTCAGGGAAGACTCAGAAAGGAGATGCACATTATTATAGATGTGATCATGAGTACAGATAGAGCCATAGTTAAGGCCACCTTATCACATTCATAAACACAAAACAGCTTATAAGACTACACATCCCTCTTTGAGATTGTATTTGAAATTTTGTATTTCTCATCATTTAGTTGACAGCAGATATATTACAATATACCATAAACATACATGTAACAAGTGACCAACAGCAAACCAAGCTTACACAAGTTTTCACATTGGTTCAGAGAAGATCTACAATTTATAAAATTTATATAAGTTGCAGAGAATGTAGGGAGTTCATGAATACTGTCTTTTTCTGTTTAAGCTTTAATCTCTGTCTACATGTAATCTATGTTAAACAAAACATCAGCTGACTTCATGTTAGGCAGTGTCTTTAATAGGCAACAGCAGCAAGAATAACCATGAGTCGGGGGGGGGGGCGGATTCATATACACATACAATCACACGCACATTCTTTTTCTCAGGGTCTGATGACCCTTACACATGTGTGTGTGTGTGAGTTTTTCCACGGCCGTGTTCACTACACACCGCCTCCCCATCAACAGGGGTGAAGCAGAGGTACACAGGATGGGATGAGTGTGAAAGCGTGGGAGAGAGAAGAGAGAAGCTGGGCTTGTTCCCACAGGCCTGACTCATGGCTCCGCAGCTCACAACAAAGACCCCTGCACCGGGGCATGGCACCCCGGTGGGTGGAGCAGACACATGAGCAAACACACATGAATACAAATACATATGACAACGCATGGGCACGGACGCAATCTAACACACTCCCACGAGCAACACGCAACATATCGAGACAGAGATGTTTATGTTTGCAGGCTTGAGCGCTCATTTATGTCTTCAGAACAGTTTGAAAGCATGGGGAAACACTGTTGCCCAAACAAGCTTATTTTTAGTTATGAAAGAGGAAGTATATACAGTAAAAACACATGTTTTGCATTTTATACTAATAATAATACTTAAGCATTAAGTTCAAGTGCATTTTTTTTTTTACTTATTAAGTGTCTGTTGTTCCCCTGTCCACCACAATCACACCCACACATCCAAATGTGTCTTGACGCTTGTCTCATTCGAACGCTCCGAGTGTTAGGAGCGCGAGAACCTCACAGTGTTTTGTGCACTTGGACGTGAACTTTCAGGATCCTGGTGTTGAACTTGAACTTCAAAAACACTGAGGGTGGGTCACCCATATAAAAGACAGCCGCGCATGACGCAGTGTCTCTCTCTGGCAATCTAGAAAAACAAACATCAAGGGGTGATGATGCACGAGAGGATGAACTTAAATCTAGAACGTGGTAAGCTGAAAGCCAGATGCTTGAACGTCTGAAGCAGTTTGTCCCCGTTTCAACACCATTGTAACGGCTACATTACTTTATCGTTTCCAGTGGATTCCTCTCTGCTCAGACGCTGAGCTGTGTTGAGTTTCAAAGTAATAACAGTTAGCTGGAAGAAAACGCGGCGATTTGGAGTTGCTTTGGGGTAAAATAAAGAGGCCATAATAAAATTCTGGGAACATTTTAACATTATTATTATGGATGTGAGGTCAATCCGTTATATTAACTGTACTTACAGAGGCATTAATCTCTTAAATATAAAAATACTGGCAAAGCAATTGATATTTTCCTATTGACAGTCAAATACTGAGCTGTTTCAACTGTTACTATGCCATTATCAACTAAATGCTCCCTTAGGTATCTACTTTTAGTAAAGAAAAAATGTAAAAAACAATATTTTAGTGTGATAAAATGTGTGTTTAAGTGAAGGAGGAAGTCTTTGTGCTACCTACAAATATATCCGAAAAATTATTCTTCCATTAACGCAGTACTAAATTAAAACAGAGAGCAATCCACGACCGAAGAACCGCTTCAAATCAGTACATGTCTGACTGCCCAAGAACCTAGCACTCCTTTTACACCGATACAGGAGTAAAAGTGTAAGTACAGCTCCAATCACAGTGAAACTGCACCGTGGTGACTCAGTTTCAGTTGCCCTGGAGTGCAAATATTACCAGTCATCTGTAGCCGATGGTTCCCGGCAAAGTGTATCATACCACCCGCAAACAGACTGGTAAGCCAGATTAGCCGCTAATTGCAGCACTGTACGCAGCTGGCTAAACCGCCGTCTCTTTTTGATTCATGTTATTTTCGTTTGTACGTAAAACGTGCCATTCATTTGAACTATTTCTATTTGACACTGCACAGCAGAAATGAATCTGTGTGGATAAACGACAGGATGTATAACAGCTCACTGTTTGTCCTAATATGGGGATATTAAATGCTTTTACTGACCCTAAAGCAGACATTTTTGTGTTGTTGAATAGTCCTGAAGGTCTGATTCAAACAGTATATCTTTGTTTTGCCCCTTTTCTTAACGTTAAACTATATTTTCTTCAGCTCCTGGTGAGAAAACATGTTCAAAAACTGCGCTCTCCGTTAGGTGCCACCTTTTACATAGTCAATGAAGTTTCACCAAAGCTTGAACACGTAAGCTCTTAAACCACAAAACGTGTTCGCGCTGTACGGCTGAGTTTTACACGTCTCCCTCACACCAGAACAGTAGGACTCATGTCAGAAATCAGTAGCCTTTTAGACAGTAATGGTGTCTATGAAAAGGAACAAAGAAGCAGGCAGCCATGGCCTTATGAAAGTCTGCGCCAACTTCAATTCTAATTCTAATTTTGCGTTAATCTGATATGGTGCGTGTGGCAGCCGACACACGTAGCTCAGACAAACAGACTCCTGTGTTCCTGATTCCATATGGCACTGCACCGACTCTTTCATTTGGCGTTTCCTTCATTCTGTCATTCTTCCTTGTATTTTGTTCTGCCTGTAAGAGCTCCGGCCCCCTCCCATGTCCTTCTCTGTACGTTACAGGTCTGTCTCTGGCCTGGGCAAACAAAGATGACTATAGTGAATGACTTGCTGCCCGACTGAATGGCTGCTCTTATCTGCAGTATGCAGGCCACGGGATGGCAGCAGCACATGTGCTGATGACAGCCTCACACTGGACAGACTCTGGCACCGTACAATACCTCCCACTGTACACCTGTCCCCCAGTTAAAAGTCTGCATGGTCTGGACTAATCCACAACAAAACCATGATGCTGTTTTTAGCATGCGTGTGTTTCAGTCTGTGGCTTTTTTTGCTCCAAATTTTGGGAGAGCAGAAGATGCAGACGCCACAAAGTAAGCTCATCACATGTGCCGCGGTGAGATTTAACGGCACTGACCTTGGAGGTGTCAGGGTGAACATCAGCCAACTGCCCACACCCCCCGAATGAGCCGCTGCCTTTGTTGAGCCACTGTTTGCCCTGAGCAGCCCTGGGTCAGACCTGTTTGCTCTCGGGGATGGAGAGAGCGATAAAGGGATGGAGGGATGGAGAGAGATGGAGAGACGAGGAGGCTCCTCATTTGTATAAGGTCTCTGGCACCATTGAGGCCTGCAGGCTTTGACAAATGAAGGCAATAAAAGGGCGAGGCCTGGCAGGGGCTCAATTAACCACTAGTGGGGCAGGAGAAGAGGGGGACACGGACCAGGACCCTCGCTTCTATAGAGAAGGAACAAGTGAACTGCGGGGAGGGGGAGGTCTGGCAATTTGTTCAGCTGTCTGTCTGTCTGTTGAAGCAGACCTGGCCCAGTCTGTCTCACTGTCTTTCCATCTTTCTTTTGGATGTATTGACTTAGCTTTTGCACTTGAGGGGCAACTTGAACTTGTCTTATTGTGTCCTAGCAGTCACAGGTGAAGAGAAAGGCAAATAGCTTTAACAATAAAAAAAAAAAAAAAGTATGAATGTCAAGTGGAACAGCTTTGGCCTCCTAATTATTTTTCTCAATCTCTCTCTGTACGCCTAATGTGTCTAATGACGTAATGTGATGCTGCAAAAGGGCAAGGAACAACTTAGCACCCCTCCATCAAAGCCAAAAAGAAATCCTCTTGACAAAATGTCCACCCCAAAACATCTCCCATTCAATCCCAATACTCCTTCAGCCAAGCGTACATCAATATGGCGCTTATGCTAGTGCAAACACACCGTAACTTATGCAGAGCCAAAAAGCCAACAGTGCTTATTTAGGGGACAAGTTCACAATCCCTGTAGCACTGCTATCCATTCCCAGTGACAGTCATTTGTGTACCTTACACTCTCAGCACCAGCTAGCTACCTCCATTCAAATTCAAATTGAATCCCAGTGGAGGACAATGGTTGGGGATTCGCTGAGAGCAATTAGTAGTGGACTCCTCCAGTGTCTGGCCCAAAGACTTTTAGCCCTGTGGTTCCATCATGCAGAGGCATTGACCCCTTTCAGATGTACGAAAAGGAGGAAGAGAAAGAGGGTGCCGAAAAAAGCGGGCTGCCTAGCGACGCCGAAATGAGAGGAGGGGAGTGGATTGGCAGAGTTGGGACTGTGTGTTGGTTTTCCTCTCCCGACTTTACACTAAGAGACAAGAGCTGGAGTGTGATGGAGGTGTGCGTGGCTGTTGTGTCAACAGGGAATGCAAAGAAGACAATATTACTGTCAAATCAAGACACACTCAAGAAAATGAACTCCAGACAGGTAAAACAAGTAGCGTCTTTTGCAACTGCTACTAGAGCCTCCAAAAATTAGCCATGTGCGAATTTAAATCATGGTTCTTTTTACAGTGAGTATAACATCAATCTGAGGTCCAGAAATCTACATAAATCTGTACAAAATGTAACATTATTCTACTTTGAGAAACATTAGAAGCATGATGAATATTCTCTAAATTCTAGATATGCTGACAAATAGAAGATACAACTGGCAGAACAAAGGTTGTTTCATGTGGCAATTTGTTTTTGATGCTAGTGCCCCACCACAGCTATCCACTTCCTGTTTAAGAGAAGTGTGCAAAGGTGCTTTAACCTGCTTATCTCCACAGCTGGCTGACACACATACTGTAGAAGCTGAAACACATCACTGCGTACGACACAGATTACGAGCACACACTCACCCAAGAATTAACAGCGCGTTTGTGCACACACAAACAGAAACCGACACGCAACCACATCCAACACGCAGCTGCTTTTCTCACATATAATGTGATGTGAGGTGAAAAGAACCCAATTTAGGAGAAGACAAATAACGAGATGATGAGATAAAGCCAGAAAGCGAGAATGAGAAAAACAAGTGAAACAACTAAATGAAATATACGACCCAATGAAGGAAATGTAGAAAGACAGCAAACAGAGAGAAGCGAGTGAAATGACAGTGAAATCCTGCTTGAACTCTTTTAACATATAAACAGAGAGACCGTAGAGATGTGAGGTGTAAAACTAAAACAGCTGCAACCAGCCACCTGTCGATGTCAGTGGCTGCTGGGTGCAGTTCATCTCTCACTGGTTCGCCTTCACCTGACAGCTCCGGACGGGAGCTGATCAAAGGAGAGAAACAGCTCACTGAACATCAAACGAAACACTGATCACTAACCTGCCTGATCACATAGGAAGGCTAATTACTATACACGTTAAGCGATGAGCAAGAAAATCATACAGCGGCCCGGCATTCGTACTGTTTGTATTTGTGTGTGAAGGTGAAGCTGACATGTGTGTGTCCATAAGCTCCTGCTGGGCGACCAAATGACGTGACTGTAAATGTTTTCCACCCTTTGTGACTGACAGCAGGTCCGCCCTGCCCTCAGACGGATGTGGGATGTTTGTACAGTATGAGCAGCGGTGCTGACCCGAGACCCGAGCACTGGTGTTTAATCTGTTCCGAAACCAGTGGAAATCAAACAAGATTGTTTTCCTCGTCGAGGGTTTGTGTGTGTGTGTGTGTGTGTGTGTGTGTGAGAGAGCTGGTTGGGGCGGGGTTCTTGCCTATGGAAGAATAACACTTTATAATGCTGGGGTTAGGTTGAGATCTGGGTAATTCATACTGACAAAAAAATTAGTGGTTCACCCGATGACAGCTAAAATGATGACAGTGATGAGGATGATAATGACTGTGTTGCTGTGATGATGATGGTGCTGCTGTGTGTACGCACAGTTCTGGATGAGAAATTATACACAGACTTATGTCTTAATTAGACAGTTCTTGATTTAAAGCTGCAATCAGGTGTTTTTCGGCTGCTCTGGGGGAAAATGGAACAAGCTGAAACGCGGCATTGAAATATTATTGCCTTGCACAGTTGCTACGGCAAACAAGCTGGCATATTTAAACATCCAACATTAGTATTCATTTGGAGTTGCGTTTCTGACCACCTGAGTCCAATTTTCCCAATCCTTTTAGATCTGTTTTAGTCTGCACCAACCCTTGATGGAAATATCTGGCGCATAAGCTACTAAATTTTCCACTATTTTCACAAGCTAGTCACCAGCTTTGTCTGTGTCTTGTTTTGTGCTGAGCAGATAGTGTACAATAAGTTTATATGGAAAAAAGCTGCCTACTGCTGCTAAAACAGGTTGATGAGAGGTGATGGCTGATGAGAGCGGAGTATGAAGGCACAAAACCAAAACAATGTGCTAAAAGAAGCAAAAATGCTCCAAAGGGGGTTTCTCACAGTGACTGACCCCTCTCACATTAATTACTTCATACAATGTTAATATTAAAGTTTGTGTAAAGGCACTTCTGAGATTTCTTTCAAAATACATTAAATATGTTGGACAACAGTTGCTGAAGACATGTGAAAAGACTATGACTATGAACGATATATTACTGAAATGTGGAGTTAGAGGTTAAAACAATTTTTCACCAGTTTTTAGCCCAGAATTTTGTGGGCGGTCCTTAAAGGGTGGCTCGATGACATGCTGAGGCCACCCTGAGTATAACCCTGCACCCCTAGCAGAGAGATAGAGATCAATTCATCTCACTCAGTGTTTCAAAGTTAGTCATATCATTTTCTGAACTCATCTGACGCGTTTGAGTCACTTCAAAATTGACACTCGACATCTCCCACGAGTGGGCGTGGCTTCAGCTCCTTCAGTGCATATGCTCCCACAGTCCTGGAGCTGAGAATACTGCTCATTTTTAACACCTAATTTCATAAACTTGTCAATATTTTTAATCATTCAAATTTGTGTGGGTGGTTAGTAATACTTTCTCCTTTGGACATATATTTATTCTTATTTTACACAGACATCTCTATTGTCATAGTCTACGATGCATGCAGTCACAATCTGCAGCCACAACCCAAAGTCTTTATATGTGTAAAAATATAAAATGATTGTCAGCCTCAACAAGTCCTCGGACGTGAGCAGATGTTTCTCCGCTTAGATGACTGTCATTTGACCTTGGACTTTAGTAACTTCCAATCCAACCTGCTCTCCAGCTGCAAACATGGTGGAAACCCTATCTTTCCCCCTTCTTGATCCTCTCTCTCACCTCTTCACCCTCACTCAAATAATAAACATTGTTGTCAGCTGCACATCACCGTGTAGCTGCTGATGTACTTAAACTCTCTATCAGCCTGATTATAAGCCATCAGCAGAGGAGGCTGGGTGACATGTTTTAGATAACTCTTCTTCGTCACTAATCTGTGAAGTGCGTTTAGGTGTATGTGTGTGTTGTGTGTATGAGTGCGTCTGAGTGTCAGCATTGTTTTCGTAGCTCCTCCTGAGTGACGAGCTTAATAGAAGCACCCGGGGGTGTGTGTTTCTGTCTCCACAGCCTCGACGAGGCCTCTTCAGCTGCATCTCTACCCTGGGGTCAAACGCAGGTCGTGGTGATAAAGGCTGAACTCCTGACACCCGTACCAAAGAATGAGACGGCTCATTGTGTAGCAACAGATAGCAGACACAATGAGCCCTAGTCTGAGTCCTGTTTTCGTCCGACGCGGTGCTTCTTTTCTTGGCCATGGCGGCGGCTTGTAGAGATTCTCCTTTATGGTTGGCTAGTGACCCTGTAATCACCCAGGGGTGTCCCCCCTTTATCGGATTTTTGTCCAAATTTCATATCAATGCAAATGAGGTTGGAGAGGAGTTCATCCTAGAACGCTTTGGGACATGATAGGCTTTCTGAGTATGAGATTTGTGTAGGTAGTAGAGAGAAAAGCAAGCTGATTCAATCTCTGCTGAATGCATCATTACAATGTGGAGATACTCCACTTTGCTCTCTCTCTGCACTACTTTTTTCCAAAACAGCTCTAAGCCCACTTGAGAATACTTGAGGTTTGGAAGAGTCGGATTTTGGCAGTGGCTATAAGAAAACCTGGATGTCACCCAAACACAACATTTTTTGATAAAAAGAGGACATAAGACAAACCATCTATACATATTACATTTCTGTTTGATTCTCGGTGCTTTTTCTCCCATGTGAAGACCACTTATATGGGTATCAAGTTATAGCAATTGTTTTGCTTTGCGATAAATCAACAAGAAAGTCTTTTCCAAAAAAACGAGAAGTTTTAGATTTTTCAGGCAGAGCTACAACCTGCTATTTTGATGAATTTTCAACACTGCGGTTTTATATTTCTTGTTTGATTGCACAAGCTCAGCACAGTCAACGCTGAAATGTGATAATAGCAAGCATTTCCTTATGAATAACATTTTAGTTTTACGCCACTTTGCATCCAAGAACACAAACACTGTACATTGTGTAAAATTACGCTAGCTAAAACAAAACTTCTCGGTGCCACATTCACGTAACGTTTGTCTAAACTGCGGTGCAGCAAATGCTTTCTCATCTATTTAAGGCTGTGATTTGATGAAGGCTGCGGAATAATGTTTTCATTCTTCATTCATCACAGTCAATCAATGATTCCAGTAGCGATGGGAGCCAAGTTTAGGAGCACTGTACATCCCTGTGTCAGATCAAGAAGCACAGCAGCTTGGCAACCATCCTTGATAGGCTGACTGTTCGCACAGACCTCCATTTTCAATAAAATTCAGACTATGCAGCCTCAGACTGCGTTCTCACTTTACTGGGCTGCCAAAGGGAGGAGGGAGGGCCTCAAATTCAAGCTAATATCAATTTTCTACTTTGAAAGACATTGATTACATCTGAACTTCCCCAGCTTTAGTGAAACTTTGGCCTTGGTTTTAGTTATGAGCCACTGAGGGTTTTAAAAAGCTACCATCTCATCAAAAAAGGCATTGAAGTGTGTATGTGTCTACATGTGTCACAGCTTTGTTGTCGCAACCTCGGCCACAGAAGCTCAAGTAGAGCTGAAGAAGCAGCAGGTGTGAACGCCTTTGGGGCTGTCAGACGAGCTCACATATGCATACACAAACACACACACACACACACACACCACTTGGACAGTATTTCAACTTGTTGGCTTGCTCATAATCACCACCCCTTCTTCTCACTCACACCCTGCACTTTATCAAAAGACCCCGGGGCCTTTCCCTCACCAAACCAGGTGGCTCTAAGGAAAGAAAAAAAACTTTGTGTCAAATAAGAGCAACCCCCACCCCCCCCTCGTCCAAACGCACACAACTCATCACTTTTGCCAGAGAGGAGGCCTGCCCAGCCCAGCTGTGGCTCTCGCCTTTACCATCTAATAACCATGACCTTCACGCTCTGCCTGTCAGACCTTTATTACTGCCTGCCACAGAGAAAGAGAGAGAGAGAGAGCGAGATGGACTCGGAGAAAGAGAGAGAGAGAGAGAGAGAGAGAGAGAGAGAGAGAGAGAAAAGCAATAAAAGGCCACAGATGGGTGTGGGACAACACAGCTGACGAACAGAGAAACAGAGAGCTTTTCTCATACCGTCACTACTGATGATGACTTCAATGACCTGAGATTGGCTGACAGATGTCCGCGCCTTCAGAGACGCAAAATGTCAATACGTGATTTTGCAGGATTATATCACAAAGTTTTAAAAAGTCTGATATGGTCAGGCTCTGTGGGTCTGTGAATTTGTGTGCTCAAGGGGGGTGTATGTGTGTGTGTGTGCGTGTGTGTGTTCATGTGTGTTTGTGTGCTCACTAAAAGGCAGTCAGCTCACATCCTAAATCAACACACACTGGGCCTTCGCTGACGGACTAAAAATAATATCTAGGTTACAATGCCCTGCCAAGCCCCAAACACAACAAAGTCTCAGGAAGCAGCCTTTTTCAGCACATTGCCATAGTGACTGACCACATGTGCAAGTCAGATAGGGGTGAGTGGTCAAACTAGCAGTCAGGCCGCGTTGTCTCCTTGACTATAATAGGCCTAAAATACAACCTTCATTTAACTAGGCACAGATGTGTTGAAGATAGCGGGTTTGCACTCGCAGGTCATGCTGAGGGCATCTGATGAGCCAGACACTAAAAGAATTGAGTTTTCATCAACAATTGCGAAGACCTGCGTCCATATTTCACATTCTGCCTTCAGCCTGAAATGAGTCGGAGCAGTGCCAGAACACTTTGTAAAGATCTGAAGCGCTCTTCGACTAAAGTCAGTTGGCTCCGGTATGCGTGTATCACACGGAAGGTGAGAAGGAAGATTTCGGCAGTTGTGTTCCCCTCTAAGCAATCTTGTGGAGCGCGTTGTGGGAACACCTTGAACCTCTCTGACCCACTGGCGGCTGATCGAAACATGACTCCGGCAAGACGATGGATTAAATATGGATGGATAAAATCAAACCTATGACCAACAAATCTGCACAGGACATTTTCAGTTAAACCCAGAAACTGACAGGTCAAGACTACAATTAGTGATTGTTGTCAGTCACGTGTGCTTAGTGTCTAACTGTTGACCTGTTGTAGAAGATTGCTACCACAGGTGAAAGGAGGAAAGCCATAAATCTAAGTGATGTGCACTGAAGCGGGGGGTCAACTGAGGATGATCCTTCCTTGAGAGGAGGGAAGGATCCAGAGGCAATGTCAACAAACAAACTGCCACTGGAGAGCCATACACCATCGTCATTTTTCATTACAGTCAAGCTAATCCTTCAGGAATAAATGACTCCTGCAGGGGTACTTCTCCTATTAGCCTCTCATTATTTATCTACCCTTTTGTCCAGATGCCATTACTATCATAGTAGTCGCTATAGCAGTTGTTTGGTTTGTTTTAAATAAATGTGGCTACCTCGGAGGCTGGTTTGTGGTCACTTGTGTGCAGGTGTGAATTCTACAATAATACTTCAGCAACTACTGTGACATTACAGTAAGCACTTCCCAACAAATCCAAAGGAAATGGCTCAGTGGCTAACAGTACAGAACACAGTGTGTAGTTATACTAGACATCCTGGTGTGTAAGTGTTAAAACTGACCATGCACCTTATTAATTTCTCCTGGCTGTGTTTTCTGACTTCTGAAAAATGGGAAAGAAATTTTTCCAGACTCAAACTCTCAGGAGCAAGAGTTACACATTACTGTAGAGGCAAAGTATAGACATCTGAGAGCTCCGTGATGGCAACTGTCGTATAATAATATCAGGAAAATCTAGTATATGATTTTCTAATGCAAAAATAAAGAGCATCTAGAGAGTCAGTCTTTATTTAGATGACTCTAGTTGTCATTATAATGCTGTACCCTTTGTACAATTCATCATACTGCACGACTCTTTATTACATGCAATGATATGGAAGATTGAAACAAATCACATTAAAAACAAATGTGGGATGGTAATGCATATAAAAGAAATATCTGTGCCGTTAAATAATGTTCTCAGTTGCAGTCAGGCAATTAATGCATCCTCCCTCTGTAAGAGAGAAAAGCTGTGCAGTGAGCTAAGTGTCAATAGCTTCGGCCTTGGAAACTGCTCTCCTCTCTCCAGGTGGAGAGTTGAGCCAAGGTTGAGCTCGACTGAAACCTAACAGGTTAGAACACATGGTCTCTTTTTAATGGTTTCGTGCAGCTGCAGAGAAAACAGATTCCATTTGGCAATAGTCAAACTGAAAAATTCCCAATGGCACATTTACATAGACTTTGAGCAGAAAACAGCCGTCCACTACGTATTTTTTCTCCGCGAGCTGCTTGACAGGAAATAAAGGAAATAACAGGAGAGGCAAAGAAAAAATGAAACTCTACGCTCTGTAGCAGGACTTGGATTCATTTGAACTTGAGGGATATACTCACTCAAAACAACATATTAATAAATCCACATACACTGCACAGTGACGCCGTACATATGAAGCTGACCCCCAGTGTCATCAGACGACACAGAGCAGCTCACCTTCTGCAAGAACCTTTACCAAAGTTAAAGTGCTAGAACTTATTACAGCAGGTACATAGTGTATACAGTCAACTAGGTGAGTAAGTCGGTCAGTCAGCCAGCCAACCAGTCAGTCAGGGTTGGAGGCAGGGGCTCCCCAGCGAGCAGCACAGCTGTGCTACTGACAGATCGGTGCAGGGCAGCGTGCAGCCGGCCTCTCCAGACCCTGGCACATCAAAGCTCCCGGCCCCATAGCTATCCCCCATGTAGCTCCCCAGCCGGCCACTTCAAAAGACTTTTGGGCGCATCGCAGATTCCCATCAAAGGGCCTGGATGCGGCGCTCACCCACGCAAGCAAGCCAGCCAAGGAGATATGATTAAAAGCACATTATTGGGGGGAAGGAGGGAGGACAGAGGAGAGGTTTAGCAGTAATGGAGTGGAGGGAAAAGAAGACACGATATCAGGCCGAAAGGGATCACTCTTTACCTTTCTTACATATTCCCACTCTCCCTCTCATTCTTCATCCCTTTTCCAAAACAACGCAGCTCTCTGCCAGTTTTTAAGACGATCAGAGCAAAAAAGATGACAGAACTTGACACGACTGCAGTGCTGCCACTCTTTCTCATAATCTCTCTCTCTTTTTTCCCAATGCCTACTCTTTTTCTTCCCTCCCCTCCCTCTCTATCCTCTCTTACCCTTTGAGGTCACGTCTCAGGTCATTTAATATAAGCCACTGGCTACACAGCCAATTCACACCTGAAATTGCCAGTCGGTAGCAGTGAGTGGCCTTGAATGGTGGCATTGTTGTCCCTGTGGGGGGCTCAGACAGCAGCACACCAGCCAGCGGCCACAATGGGAGCCTTAAGGCCTGGAATAATTTGACTAAACGCATGGGATTTGCGAGTGCGGATTATCACCGTTCAGCCACGCAAGCAAGCAAGCAAGCAACCAACCAATCAACCCCCCACCAATCTGACCAGTTAAAGAAGCATTGTTTTGGGGGTAAGGCCGCAACCACGTCAGCTAAGCTACGCCGAGTTCATTGTTTCACTTCGGTACAGTTGCAACGATTAAACACCAGCTGGAGCACACACTTCCACGCACACATGCAACATCCGCGATTGGTTTTCAGGCTAGATTTATTTTTAGAAGGCCTTTGTGTCATAACACGGGTATTTCTGCGCTTTGGGCTACACACGTGATGTTGTCAATACGCCTCTCCTTAGCCATCCAAGACATGCACCTCAATTTCCATTCATTTCATGCCTTGCCGCATGTCTTCATGAAACTTGCATATTTTGTTGTTTAAAAGTGTCTGTTGGCATGGCTGGCGCTGCTGGGACCTTTTTTTTGCCGCTCATGATAGCTCTGCTCCCATTATCTCGCCTCATTAGAGTGGATGTCCAAAATGTCAGAAGAATGTTTTATGGACTGTTGAGAAATCACTCTCCAGCACAAGTCACCCAGTGTTCTGCCATGCAAGAGAGGGAGGGAGAGGAGAAGATAAGGGGTTTATATTCTTAAAGGGTGGGGTGGAGGGAACCGAGGGGGCAGCCTGCCTTTAGAAGAGCTTAGGGCCCAGTGTGGCGAATTAAATAGAATGCCCAGACAGAATTAGTTCCAAGGCAGACTGGGTCCCATTCTATGAAACTCAACAATTAGGCGGATTAAACGTAATAACTCAGCCTGCACTGCCGCAGCTGCATTATGGTTACCCCAGCACCCAGGGGGTCGTGTGTGTGTGTGTGTGTGACTATGTGTGTCTGCCATAGGGGGATTTATGCTCATATATGAAAAGTGACAACTTGGAGAGAGAATGTAATAAACTTTGGGAAAGAGATGTAAACACAGTCCCAAACATTTGGGATTTGCACTTTTCATTCCGCAAATGCAGCCAGTTGACATGCTGTTGTGATTTCGGTCGTGTATTATGATCTGACGGGGTGAACTGCATGCGTCAAGGCCAGGCTTGTTGATGTTTCATTCAAAAACTGCAGTCCGCAAGGCTGAGTATCACAAAAGCGTGATAGTGTGAAGGGTCCGAGACGTTCCAGAAATGATAATGATGATGACGGTGAGACATTTTAAAGGAAATCCAGACATCCACGGCTGTTTGAGTGGAAGGAAAAGCTGTCAAATCGTACTCCACCGGTCCAAACACCACATATGGTGCAGCTGACGTCGCTGCTGTCTGAGTGGCAGTTTGACTGATTAACTTACTGACTGGTTGGTTTGCTGACTGACTGGGTTTTGGACTGACTGCCCCCCGCCCTCATCATCCACCTGTGTGTAAAAGGCCCTTTGTCAACGAGGCCTAATTTGATCTGACGCACCCTACACATGTGGAACAGCTCAGCAGCTCCACACACTTCTTGTCATTACACCCTGCGTGTGTGTGCGAGTGTGTGTTTGTGTGTGTGTGTGTGTGTGTGTGTGTGTGTGTGTGGGGAGGAGAAGAGACGACACAGAGACAGAGAGAGGGAGTTAAAGAGAACAACGTTTGCTGAGAAAAGAAGCGAAACAAAGTGCAAAAGCTTTGGTTCACCTCACACAAACTCTGGCCCTCACCACTTCTTCATTCTCTCACACATCTAATGCTATCATCAAATATTCTCCTGTGGTGCTGTCCAAAAACTAGATATAGCAACCCTAACTCACGGCATACACACTCGCACACAAAAAGAAAACATCTTGTCCCTCATCCAAGTTAAAGGAAAGCCCTGGCCATTTTTTAAAGAAATAAATAAGAAATAAGATTGTTGTAAGCAGTTTAGCCCCTTTCAGTAATTGAAAGTGAACTGAAATGACTACAGGAGGTCAAAGCAGAACCTGTAAGTTGGTCTGTAAACTGTCATGGATGTTAACAGCGGACAATTTGGGTAATCATTTCACAGTCTGCCTTTATTTTCTCTTCAAAATAAGCTGGCTAATATTATTTTTGTCTAAAACATGGTGTAAAACATCTTCCCACTGCTCGTGCTTCTCGTCCGGCCTCTCTTTTCTGAGCAATGTTGCCATGTTCCCATCCGAACAATAAACTTGAACATTACAATGTTATTTTACTGACATATATCAACAATAAACTTGAAGATTGCAATATTATTTTACAGATAGGAATGAAACTGTGTAAGTAAGAAACTGGAATTTTCCTTTAAGGTCTATAATCGCTGGGCAAGTTTAGTCACCGCACATCTGGAGAAAATGCCTAAATAAGGTTAATAAATAAGATGTCCCTCTACACAAATAGTTCTATTTTCATCTGAACCTTATAACCACTAACAGAGTGATGGATGTGGTATGAAAACTTCAACCCCACCCAAAGCGGCGCTGCCTTTCACAGCCTCATAAGAAATAAGCCCTTGTCTTTCATATATGTTGCAAACTATACCTCAACATCAACAACCCTGTGAACTCTTTGCACTCGTTGTGCCCAGTCAGTGTCTGAGGACCCTCCCTAATTTTAGGTGAAACAGAGCAGAGCCAGCAAAAACCCAGCAGCGGGGGACAAGGCTTGTAGTGTAACAGAGCTAGTCCAGATCTGTATGAAACCTGATCGACAGACAGACCGGGCCCGAGGAGACTGGGAGGGATCAGGACTGCTGTCAGTTCTGCCACTGTCAGGCACACAGACAGGTAAGTCTATCTGAAGTGTAGCAATGAACAGAGACGTGGATGGATTTTAGTAACGCGACAGGTTGTTAGAACCACGGGGGTGGAGGCGGATTCAGTTGCACGAATGCGACGTGAATGCTATCTGATTACAGATGACAGCTTCAGATTCTGTAGATGTTCCGCAGAACTGCACCTCATTGGAAGAGTTAAGAAAAACAACATGTATTTTTTCTTCCACCACTTAACCTGTGAGTACTAATACCTTTCACTTGTGACACTTTAAGTGTTGCTCAGGAACATTTTTTTTTTTTTTTTTTTTTTTTTTTTTTACATAATCTAGAATTATCTGTGGGGTGTTTCTCTTTCCTCCCTTTTCACCTCTCCCTCTCTCTAAGTGCCTCTCTACAGTACCTCTCACCCTCCCACAGGTCAGCCCAAGCTCCGGCCCTCTCCTGTGTATTTAAAGTAATTGCTCATGGCAGTCAAGGTGTCTGCATAAGGGCCTGTCATAAGCAATCCACTGGCATGAGTAGGGGCCTTGTGCATGAACCTAATCCAGTCAGTGAAGCCAAATGGACGGACGGAGGGGGTTAAGAAGTTGTTCAACAGGAACCTAAAAAAAAGAAAAAAAAAGAAAAAGTGGGCTGTGTTGGCTTAATCCTCTCAAAGTAACACGAAAAGTCATTTTTCTTTTTCTGAAAATGATTATTCCTCCATGGCAGCCCTCCATGTTTCCGCATAGGTGCCTGGAACTTTGTTTTTGTTTTTCTGAGGTCTAACCGAGAAAAAATAAATTCAGCTGTTTTCATTTCTGCTTTATCGTTTTGTCATGAGACTCTTCCGTGACAAATTTACTGTGCAATCAAAAGCAACGCACTATATATTTCTGGTTATTATCACCAGTCTCTCCCCGGCTCCCTCCTTGTTCCCTTTTGCGCTTGTGTCTAATCAGTGCACTGTGAGACGTTGACGCTTCTTTTTGCACAAGAGAACAGGTCGCCGTATTTGTTTTCACACTGTGAGGGCTGTTTGCTGAAGGCCTTCGACACACACAGAAATTCCTCACCCACTTACCCCACCACCACCACCACCACCACCACCACCACACCGAATGAGTCCTGTAGCATGTTCAGTGGCTGACAGAGACAGACAGTCAGACAGACAGCCTGACAGACAGACAGGAACTAAAGGGGCCAAACATCGACCCTCTCTGGGGCATGGCGACTCTGGTCAGACACAGCAATAAGAAGTGGAGCCTCGGCCCCTCCAGCCAGACTTGAGAGGAGACGACTTAAGGTCCTAAGTGTTTGGGAAACAGGCCCATCAATGTCAAAGCCTTTTATTGCTTTGGCTTCCTATTGCTTTTCCCTGCTTGGGGGTTAGTATGAATCTACTCCCAGCAAAGGCAGTGGGATGGGTTCATCTTTCATCAGTCATAACCTTGGCAATTAAGTAAGCACACATGAAGAATGACCCGAGATTAAAAGAAAAAAGGTCATGGGTTGCTTTAAGTGGGTTGTGAGTGCGGCATTGTTGTCGTTACTCATACGTAGTATCACTGAGATGTTTGAAATTCCTTTCTATTTTGAATAAAAAAAAAAACAAAAAAAAACATTTCGCAATCCATGTTGAAACTTAAATATGTAAATCAAGTGGATAAGAGCGCAAAAGCTTTGCGCACAGCGTGTACTTCAGGGTTGGAGGTGATGGCAACTACAAGATAAACACGTTATCAACCACAAGAGTTTGTGTTATATAAACCAGACACTGAAAACCTGTAAAAATAGATCCAGCAGCAGGGATTAGTTTGTTCTCATTACTTCAATATAGGACTTAAAATAGGACTATTAAAATGTACACCTGAAAAAAATGGCTGGCAATAAAGATGCCAAAACAAATTCTAGAAAAAAGATTTAATTTATGGACAGAATCAACGTAAACCTCCACTCCCACGGAGCACATTGGGTTAATTTCATTTCTTTTGCCAAATTTTTACATAAAACTGTGAATGAAAACTCTTTCCAGATTTCATGGAACAAATCGACAATGATTACTGATTGTTTCGTAAACAGTTTTGCTGGAAACGCAAAATGAATCACAACATTATGGCTCTCGCTCACTTTCAAAACAAAATACTTTGTGTTAAATAACAAATGAGGGCTTGATTTAGATTTCATAGCAAACAAATGACCAAACGCAAATGGCCCAAAAATGGATGGAAACTCGGGGCTCATAAAGTCATATTTACTAATAAAATGTAGGCAAATAACAATGTCTGCTTCCCCGTCCAAACATCATTTTATGGAGCTACCGAGAAGCCCTGCAAACCACAGGGGAATGGAGGAAAATGGGAGTTGTTGGTCTTAACCCAAAACTAATAGTTTAGTTAGCCCTCACATTCTGCTCAAATTGTTTCAGTGTTTATATTCAAGATGTGCTCGTTTTCATCGCATGTTGTCTGTACGGTGGACTCCATACTATCTCACTATCCAGCTACATATAGGTCTGTCTTTCTATTTATAAAAATCGATGTAATTACACACACACACACACACACACCAAGTCAGTTTGGATGAAGCACCCAGGATGGGTGCTGCCGGCGTTGGCACTTGACAAACAGCTTGTTTTAATACTCCTGAGACATGAACCCCCGCTTACACCAACACACACTGCGCTCCTCGCGCCCCCGTCTATCCTCTCCAAGTCTCAAACACGAGGTGAATCCGCTCCACCCTCCCTCTGCCCTCTGCACAGACATTTTTCCTTGCCCCCACCCCCTCCACCCCCTTCCACTGCGCTCTAATCTGGAGTGTGCGTGCACAAATTACATCTTAAGGAGAAAGTTTGGGGATGCCTAACTCTTTACTCCATTAGAATAAGTGTGGAAAATTCAACACAGAGTCAGTTGTATCAAACAGTGGTAAGAGCTTACTGCTGCGAGGTTATTCTGGTCCACTGGCCTGAATTTATTCTTTAAATAACATCTCTGCAGCTGAAGTTTTCTTTCCTTCAGTGTTACTTTTTAACTTTAAAACATCTTAAATGTAAAGTCCAAGGCCGACTTGTTATTTACTCCAAGCCAAGGCCGAGAATAAGCAGGAGAAATTACATTTGCCACGTTATTCAAGTGCATTGTTTAAAATGTGTAGCTTGTTTGCATTAAGACGTGATTATTTTCTTCATGGCTGCCCAACACTTCATATGAAACTGACTGATTGTTTTTATTCTGTTTCTATGGACCTTGCTCTCTTCACAGGAAACTGTCACAGAGACCAATAATATTGTCTCTCCCTCGTAGAAAGGGAGGCTGGCTATTGAGTCAGTTATCTGATGGGAGGATAGGAGACTCTGTGTGTGTGTGTGTGTGTGTGTGTGTATGTGTGACAACGTAGGGGGTGCTGCCTGCTTGTCGCCGAGCCTGTCCTGAACCCACAGAGCCAAACTGCCGCAGGAAGAATCTGTGCCCCTGTGTACTACAATATCCTGTTTGGACTCAAGCTGCTCTCCCCACTCCTACACACACACACACATACACACACACACACACACACACACACACACACACACACACACACACACACACACACACACACACACACACACACACACACACACCCTGCTCATACATCATTCTCCAAGCCCCCGGACAAAAACATACGGCTTTGTTTTCGTTGCTTTCCTGCACACACACTTCTGCAGAGCTGCTCTCTCAGATCATGTGAGGCTGCTTTTATAGGTTTTTAACCTGATGCACTGTTTTGGGGTGTAAAGAAGCAAGTGTGTGTGTGTGTGTGTGTGTGTGTGTATGCTTGTATGGGTTGGGTTTGGGTGGTGAGGTGGACAGAAGGCTGTTGTTGCTCAGCAGAAACAATATGGACCCTGTAGCAAATCAAAAGTCAAACAAAGTGTAAAAGCATGAGGATTACTGGGAGGGAAGTACAGTGGTTTGAGTGTGTGAAGCTGTGTGTATCTGTGTGTGTGCACACATGTACAAAAAGGGCTTCCATGTGCACACACACACACACACACACACACACACTCAGTGATAAGACAGAGCAGGAGATCACAGTGCTGCATCCACGCCTGCCAGCTATCCATTCATTTAAACGGCTATCTATGTAACACTATGCATACAGTCATTCAACAAGAGAGAAAAGAGTTCTGAGTGAACAGTCGTGTGTGCACGGAGGAGCTCTGCTTCCCGTAAGCAGCCGATAAAAATTTACAAAAAAAAAAAAAAAAAAAGGCGGCTGGCCCAGGGGCAGATACCTCACTTCCCAACAGAGCGCAGTGCATTTCCTGAAACTGACAACTGCTAGGACTTGTACTGGGGCCAGACCAAACGTGAAAGAGACAGGGAGAGAGAGAGGGAGAGAGAGAGGGAGGGAGAGGGAGAGGGAGAGAGAGAGAGAGAGAGAGAGAGAGAGAGAGAG